>BMAW01017409.1:1095644-1176734 GCA_019974015.1 Nephila pilipes
TGTTGATGAATAAAAAAAAATTTTGCAAAAAAAATGTTGTTTTCAATGTTAGTCTCGGGAGTTATTGATTGATGTGTTACCTGCTTTGGTAATAGATATATTTATGATATATAATGTTATTGTGCGAAATTTAATAAGTATCTAGCGAAATTTAGCAGTTTCAAAATATGTGAACATTTTATATTGTTAACATGAATACCAACTGTTCTGATAAAGAGCAGCAATTCTGTCAGTAGTTTATCTTTCGCTATTAATAATTTCAATAAGAGAATTGTTTTTTTATTACCTTTATTTATTAATTTTAAATAAAAATAATAGCATAATTGCTAGGTATTTTATCTACATATCCAATGACGAAATCATTTTGAATTTTTATAATAGAATTTTTTTATATCTTTATAATTCTCAAAATTCGCGAAATTAATTTCTTTAATGAAACAAAACTTATATTCTCTGAAAGCTTTAATTGGAAATCCATATTTAATAGCTAATTTAGTAAATTTTTCAAAATTTTCACTAACTTTACGCCGATCACAGAAAACATTTATAAGCAAAGATATAATCATTGCCACCAAGTACTATAAATATTAGAACTTTGTAATTAATAATACATTTAAAATTTTTTAAATAGCATAGCGTTTACCTGTTATAATTTTAGTTTTCTGGATCCTTTAATAATCCTTTGTTGAAATCCAAAAATTGTTGAATGAAAATCTGGAAATAAAGAAAGACATTTTTTAAACACACATATTTAATTTAAGCGAGGTGAACAGAATAAAGCATTATTGAACCTATAATGAAATAATAATAATAATAATAAAAAAAAAACTGAATGAATCTTTCTAAAATGCATTATTAATATAGATTATTTTTGAAAATGTATGGATAACTGAATTTTGGGAAATGTATTAAATGAATTTGTTCAATAAAACTAAAGTACCTCTCATGCATTTCAACCAATAGGAGTTTGAAATAAGTACGTTAAATTACGAATATAAATTTTCACATATAAACGCACACAAGTACTTAATATCTATCTTTCAAAACTAAATTTAGTTAACGCATGTTTTTCTCCCTTAGTTCTTTTTAAGAATACAGTAAATATATTTTTAATAGAATCAAAGTTTTTATTTAACGGTGCAGATTTTTATAGTTTCACACCTTTTTCAATTTATTTATTATCAATTAAGCACGATCATCACGAAAAGAAGGATTTTGGAGTTTGAACTTGTTCCATTTGGGAAAGAACATAGATCAGTATAGCGTAGTAATTTAATTCGAATTTTAATAATAGTACATATGTATTTAATTAATTAACAAAAATTATATTTAGGAACCATTTATCACTCCTTTTCACACAAGTTCGAGAACAGAGCAGAGTATTCCAAGGGAAGGAGGGAGGAAATGATTCTGATTTCTGTTAGCACCTAGATGTTACACACATTGTGGTTTTCATTAGGTTCCACAATAAATGTAATTTTATACAGAAATATTACTAAAATACAATTTTGGAAAATGATTCCGTAGGAAACTAAACTTGTGATATTTTATTTTATATAAAAACAAATACTTTATTCATAATGAATAATTCATTCGAATTCTACAACAAAACATTTTAGAGCTTGAATCAAGTGCAATAGATTGTTACTTTGGAATACCAAGACATGGGAGGAATGGCAACATATAGAGTTTAAAATTTCTTCCTTTTGAGTCACATAACTTTTAAAACTATTAGTAAAGCCCTTTTTTATTATTTTAATCATTCTATCGAATTATAAAAATAAATTTTCAATCCGAAGTCCCCCCCCCCGGTTGAATTTCGACATGATTTTTGAGATCTAACATATTTATTTTAGGTATATTTTAAAAAAAACTATTCATTCACACTACATGCCTAACTTTAAAAAAATAATAATTTTATTTGAAAAAAGTAGAAAAATAAAATTTCTAAAATTACAAAGTTCTATAATTTTTTCAAAAAATTACATAATAATGTCATTAAAAGTTGATTCACTATTATTTGTGTATTATTTTATGTACGCGGGGTAAAATATTTTGCTGATTTAAGGAATACTACAAAAAGAATGGTATCTAAATATAAGGAATACTTCAAAAAGAATGGTACCTAAATGTACGGAATACTTCAAAAAAAAAAAAATGAGATCGAGTAATGAGGATTCTCAAAACTCATATTTCATATTCAAATAAGAAAGGGGGAAAAACCTTTTTGACTAAATGACTACTTTTGTAGTTCTATAGAATGATTAAAATATCACAAAGAGGTATAAAGTAAAATCTAAGATCTACAAATAATCTTAAAAGATATGTCACACAAAAAAAGGAATCTAAAATTCGGTATTTTACTTTTCTTCTTATGTCTTGGTACCCTTAAAGATATTAATCGGATTATCATATTGGTGAATACAATATGGGGGAACTAACAGTAGAATTCGACTGCATTTGGCGAGAGTTTACGATCTTCCTTTACAAAATGGTTGCTTTATCAGGGACCTCAACACCTTGTTATAAGTAGTTTTAAATTAAAATATAACTCTTAATTAGTTTGTACATTTTTTTCAGGAGTTAAGTATTTTAAACATTCTTAAACTTGCATTCACATTTCATTTTGAAGAATAAAAGGTAGGGAATGCAAAATCAACAAGCGATATTTTTTTTATGTGGAAGAATGGCAACCTTATCTCAGTTGGTCTCTCGAAATACTAAATTAAAAAAAAAAAAATCTTTAAACATATCCCTAAACGATTTTAATATTATCATTACATAAATGAAAGAGAAAAATACATAATTTTTTTCCCTTTTCTTTCTCTCTAAAACTAGTAATGTCGCGCTTTTAACACTAAGCATTCGATTTCAAGTCTTTTCCCTAAGTAGGTTAATCTCGGAATGAATGTCGCGGCGATTAAACTAATCACAAGCGTGAAATAACTTTCTCTTTCCATCCTCGTTCCTTTCAAGACCCCCCACCCTTCCCCGGACCCTCCTCCCGTAACGTAAAATTGCGTCCAAGGCAAAAGTGACCCAAAAAGAAAAGAAGATTGGAAAAATTCCGTTCGCATGAGGAAAAAAAAACCTGTTCGGTACCTGTCACGATCATACTCTACTTATGTTTGAAATGTTTTAACAGGTGGTTTTATCATCTCTACATACCCAAACAACGCACGAAAAGCATGCAATTACTGCTAGTCTGTAAAATAGGTCCATAAATTATTCTTCGAGTGTATATATAAACCACATGAGCATATGTGATTACTTTTCAACGATTTCTTTTATTCAGACAAATGTTTAGAAAAATAACTTGATCAAAGTTTTTATTTGGATTCTATTGTCAAAATATAGCAATATCAAAATAACGTAAATGTTTACTTTATAATCAATAAACGGAATAAAAAATAAGGTATTTAAGGGAAACAAACTATATTTACTTTTTTTTTCTCTTTTGTATCGAAATGTGGTTTCCTACAAAAAATAATTTCGAAAGTCATATAACTATTAACGAGTTATCCGTTATAAGATACGTATAATATTCTTGGTTTTTTGAGAATAGTAAATGATATATCATTCCTGCATATATTCTGTCTCAATCTGGGGGGAGAGGAGCATCTCTAGCAATTTATTGGATAATTGCAAAGTCAATGGACATTGCTTAATTTTGTTTGAAAATTCTATGCAAAATTTTGCATAGAACTTTCAATTGTTAGTTTTACTAATTTTTTTATTTACTTATTTGAGATACGATCAGCAAATTTTCACAATAACATTTTTTGGTATCATCCGCGTATTTGGAAAAATTATTTTCCTCACTTAAATCTTTCAACTACTATAAATGTGTGGAAGGAAAATGGGAGGCGGACTTTACAAATATTTCAGCACGCACTAAGCCAACAAAATCTTAATTACACCTGTTATTGTCAGTTACAAATGGTACACTCTGCAACATAATTTGGAAGGAAAATACATTAAACAATTTTAAACGTCCTTCTAATGCTTACAAAATAGACCATCAGTAAATATGATTCATAACTCGATTTGTTCAAAATCAAGATTTATTTCACTTCGTTTTTTCCCTATTCTCCGGATAATCGGGATTTTTTATAACCAGGATCTGCTATAGTCCTTATTAATCCGACTTAACAAGGTTTTACTATATTTGGAATTTTATCGTTTAAAATACAATTTTTTCGTTTTAGCCTTCTAGAATAATCTAGCACGAATTACGCTTGCTGTTTCCTCCCCTCTTTATATTGGCTGCACATCTCAATAAATCATTTATGCAATCCTAGAACCTCAAATGCCACATATTGAGTATGAATCGAGGAACGATTTATAGACGTTTTAATGTACATACATGAAACATAAGGTTGAGCTTAGTTTAATAAATGAGTCACAGTTAAATGTCACATTATGAGTCACAGTTAAATGTCACATTATGAGTCACAGTTGATCATTGACTTATGTTGGTAAATCATATAGTTATTTCCTCCTAGAAATGATTAAAGTTATTATTTAATGCACAAAAACTTGGAACACTTTTCTTTATAGTATTGTCGACTATTAATAAATAATTATATTTTGGTTTGTGATTAATTAAATTGTTAGATGACAGAGAGTTTTATAATGCTTAAAATTAAAGTTAGGTAGCATAGCGCAAGCAAAAAAATTAAAGGTATTATTTAATAATATTTTAAGATGAATAACGAAAATTTAATCGAAATCTCACCAAAAAAAATCTCACAAAACAGTTTTTAAAAAAGTCCTTTTAAGATAGTCTTCGCCTAATGTCAAAGAACCTGATCGAAATTTCAAACACAATTCCAGACAGAAAATTGTTCCAAATTTCGCATAAATTTGAGACGTTGTAATACATGCATCTGTTTATGATACCAATGTTTTTAAAATTCGGGAATATTACAAAAACCCACCATTTTTCACGTGACTACGTAAAATTCGAAGACCAATTAGCATTTACGGTGATGAAACATAGAACACATTTTACACCTGAAAAAAAAAGGGAATGATTCTGATAGAAATAAGTAATGTTATAAAATACGCTCCTCTTTAAAAGATAGTGAAATTAGTATATAAAATTAATGTTTGAACACTTTTTAAAAGGAAAAAATGTTCCAATTTCAGGTCCTATTCATACGCATTACGCTGAGACACACTTAAAGGAAAATAAATACTAGAAGATAACAATTACTCCATAAATGGACTTGGATGGATGTAACACTTCCACAATGTAATTAATCGCATTCTTTTACAATAATTGCCGTTACATCATATCAACCTATAGCCCAAACACATATAGGTGCATCAATGTTCTTTTAAAAAGGAATACGTTTCCAAAGTGCGAGAATAATTTCAAACATAAATGCCCATAGGATAAACTTAGAATTGTAAAAATCTCCAATTTGACTTTCACCATATCCATTATGATTCATCAACGATAATAATATTCTCATTACAACCTACGTAACTACTTGGTATGACACGAAGCAAGCCTTCGCTTCCACGTATCAGCCTGGAAGACGTTCCCACGGCACTTGGAAAACAACCCGCGTAATGACATTTTAGCCAAGAGCAAACCAAACCTCTCAGTCCTCGGGCCACGTCTGCCAATAAAGATGCCGTTTTTCACCTGCCAGCCACTTTTAAATTAAAAAAAAAAATTATTATGCGACACTCTGTCAGGTGTGGATGCACGCGAGACTGTTTATTTTTCCGTCAGATACAGATCACACGAACGAGTTGATATTCGCAACCGCGAGATATAACGCGAGGGGTCGAGGTTGAGAGTAAACTTATTAAAAAGATTTCCAGGAGATTTTGACAAACAAAATATTTAAAAAGTATTTAAAAACTTCGGTTTTAAGAAAATAACGTATTATAACGAGAACATGCAATGTAAAATAGAGTAAATCTTTTAAGATTATAGTTCTAATAATTTATGTTCACGTATTATGAGGAGGTGAAAAAGTTTTATTTCGAATAAACATTAGAGAATCACGTGTCACAATAACTGTCAAAAATAATAGACATTTTTTTTTTCAAAATGAGTGATTGATATACAAATATGATATTACGAAAATAAAATACATTAAATCATTTTTAATTATACGGAAAATACTCTAAATGCATTTCGGTAATTAAAAGTATTATAATACTGAAATATAAAACGTCCATTTTTTAAAAATAAAACTTATTTCATTTTAAAAGTAAATATCAAAGCTTTTTCTTAGTATTTCAATAAGCTTTATACAAAATTACAGAATATATATAAATATATATATATATATAATTATTGTTCATTAAGAACTGAATGTATTGAGAATGACGAACAGATTCCAAATGTTTATCAGTTTTTTTTCCGGCAACTTCAAATTCTTAAAACTAATTACACCAATATTATAACTACAAAAAAAAAAAAAAAAAAAAAAACAATAAATTTTTTTTTGCTTGCCAATTGCTTAAATACTAAATGAAATATTCAAGGTTACTAATTCAATTTATTTTCCTCACACGCATTCCAATCAGACGAGGTCACATATTAATTCTAGTTTTCATCATTTAACACTCCTACCTTGACAATGTGAGATCATGTCATTCGAAACTGCTATTGAATAACGAGAATGTATATGAAATGCGATCATTTCAGCGACATTTTTTTTTGTTTATTTTTTGAGAATTTCTAACTCCAGTCTGCAATAAAATGACTCAGAAACAGCTTATTTAAGCATACATACACACATTTATTAGCCTCCTAAGGGTCTATTGTTTTAGGTGGGACATTTTTGAGTACCAGATCACTTTTCATTTTTTTTAATCGTTTGCTTCAGTTTTAATTACATTTAGCTTAAATATATTCAATTAAATAATTTATCGTTTCCTTTAATTTTAATATCGGAAAAGTATACTATTGTCCCTTTCTCGATATTTCATCGTTTACTTTAATTCTTATATTTAATTGAGTAATTTAATAATAATTATTAAAAAAAACGCACCTAGGGTGGTTTAAATATGTTCTTCGCAAAACTTTGCACATGACTTTTTATATTTTAATATTTACTTTTTAAAAATTTTAATAGCTTAATAAACATAGCATTTTTCTCATTAAGTGCTTCAATTGGTAAACTATATTTATTAGCAAGATGATTGATAAAATTATTGAGCTCATTAAGAATCTTTCTTTTAATGAAGTAATCACTACTCGTCGTCATATTTGACTCAACAGCCCAGGTTGGGTCAAGGCCTTCTTTTGAAGATTCTACCATGATAGCTTGCATTTTGCCTTAATGTGGCTGTTTCCCCTTAATCACCTTAAATTCCGATTCAACAGAATCAAGCCACCATAGTTTTCATCTTTCTCTTTTCCGACTAGAAAAGGGCTTTGCAACAAAAATCTTATTTACTGGAATTTTTTCATCCATTCCAACAATACGAGAAGCCCTATTCATTCGTTTCTCATAAATGATGTTATTTTTTACGTTCACCAGAGATCCAAAGTAATCGAAACATGGAACAGTTTCAAACTCATACAAATACTACTAGAGATCATAATCTTAAAACCTGCATTCAAATCTCTTAAGACCTTATCCTTTACCATGAGCAAATTCTCCCGTAATGAAATGTTTGTGCTCTTTATTATTAAAATCTTTATACTGTGTACAAGTACATTTTAATTTTAGTTCAATCTTTATTATCTTTAATGTTACTATAATTAAAAACATAGATGTGCCCCCCCCCCTTTTTTTTTTGGTTATATTTGAGACTTTTATAACAACAGTATTTTTAATTGAAAGACATTTCTTATGTTGTTCAAAAAAATATCTTATTAAAAGAATCATAAAAATTCTACACAATAATTTTTTAAATTTTATACACAGCCCTTTATTATATTTTCATTTTTTTTCAACACTTCTGCTTTTTTACGTACATGTAATCACAAAGGTCCAAAACTAGTAACGAACTGAATTCAAAAAGAACTAAATACATTTTGAGTTGATTTAAAATTTAAAGAACCCTTTTTTTTAAAAAAAAAAATGGTCTTATAAATTCATGTACAATTCATTTTAAAGCTAAGCTTTATTTACATCCCCGCATTGTCTCCAAAACATCAATCAGATGATAATAAATTCCGATTCCTGGTAATCACCAGCAATAATTTTGTCAACTTTTGCAAATATTATCAATTTTGTATGTAGAACAAAGTTCCATTACATAAATCTATAAACTATTTCGTAACAGCTAATTAACATATGTTTGATTAAGAAAATAAAAACATTAGCAAACTTTTCACGAAAAGCTTTCAAATTAAAAAAAAAAATATGCCTTTGTCATTACGATATCTGAAAACTTATCAGAGCAAAGTACTTTAATACACATATATGCAGCACAAACACACAACTAACATAATACTCCAATCTCATTACCCATATTAAGCTAAAATAACAAAAGTTTTAACTTAAATGCCACCGAAGCATTTTAAACGACCTCTGCATATGAAAATCAAAATAATAATAATTATTAAAAGATGTTGAATTACAAAAATCGCTATATTCAATCATACACGTGTATGAGAGTAACCTACAAAACTCATTCGTCTAACAATAAACCAGCTTTTTCGAGGAAACCTAAAATCAAAACCAAAAAAACATTCCAAATGTAAGGCGTCTCAGCAATGAATAGAGTCTTGAGAGCAGCAGCATTCCAACAACAATCGGTCTTACTCTAGAAATTTACTTCGTTACAAAACAAAAGACAAAAACGCTGGCGACATTCATTTCCACAGTAAAGCCGGAACTTGCCAAAATACTTTTTGAAGTGGATGAATAACAACTTAGTCCACAAAAGACAAATTTCTTTCCTTTCTTTTTCTAAGCCTACATTTTACGATATTCCAAATTACACGATAGAAATAAAATTATATAAACAAACACACAAGAAATCCAAGTACATAATACACGACCTCAAAGGAAAAAAAGTGTTCCAAGTTCTATCTTTTGAAAAAAAGTAGTCAGTTTTTTATTACTTATTTCCTTTTATTCCGGTGTTGATGACTATTTGGGATATGAAGTTCTTTCTTATTATTAGTTATAATTGGATATCTACTTCTTTTACCAAAAGTTTATGACTTTTTTTATTCACAACATTTTTTTTGCCATCGCATGATGTAGTGATCTTAACCATTATTTTTGGCGAAAGTAAGGCTGTCTTTGTCGGATGTTACAGAATAAAACCAAAGCAAGATTGGTTGATCGATTTATAATTTTTTTATATGAAGACCATAAGACCAAACAAAAGATCCAAGCAGAAGGAATTTTTTCAGAAAGAAAAATGCTTACTCAATTATTACTCAATATTGAGTAAGCATTACTCAATATTTTCAAGAATTATCAAAGAATTACTCAATATTTTCAAGTTAAGTTTCATATTTCCTCCTCTATATTTCAACATGTGAAATTTTTAAAAAATTAATCTACATCAAAATAAAAATAAAAACTATGTACTTTTTGAAAACTTTTTTTCAAAAATCGCAAATAGGAAAATATTTTATAATCACAAAATCTTTATTAGCCACCCAAAGGGCTATTGTATTAGTTGGGGCATTTCGGCGTACCAGATCACGTTTCTTTTTAATCGTTTGCTTTAGTTTTAGTTACATTTATCTTAAATATATTCAATTTAATAATTCATCGTTTCCTTTAATTTTAATATCGGAAAAATTTACTATTGTCCAATTCTCGATATTTCATTGTTTTCTTTAATTCTTATATTTAACTGAGTAATTTAATACCAAACAATATTTTTTTAAAAAAGTTCTATGCAAAGTTTTGTACAAAACAGATTTAGCCACCCAAGATGTTTCTTTTTTAATAATTATTATTAAATTACTTAATTAAATGTAAGAATTAAAGTAAACGATGAAATATCGAGAATTGGACAATAGTAAATTTTCCGATATTAAAATTAAAGGAAACGATAAATTATTAAATTGAATATATTTAAGCTAAATGTAATTAAATTTGAAGCAAACGATAAAAAACTGAAAAGTGATCTACTACGCCAAAAGTGATTCAACTAAAGTAATAACCCCTTGGGTGGTTAATTATCAAAAATAAAAAAGTGCACCTTAGTTATGTTTTTTTGCAAAACTTTGCATAGAACTTTTTTTCTTTTTTCATTTTTAAATTTGGCAGAATTCTTCACTTGACATAGTGTATTCAAAATTTGGATTCCAATCAGAAATATAAATCGGAATTTGCCTATTATTATATACAAATATTATAATTGGAAATAAACAAAGCTTGTAATTCAGCGACATACAGCTTTGTTTGAACAAATTTATTTAAATATCTATTTTTCAGTTGAAAGGAAAGAAAGGCACATTGAAAAAGTAATTTAAGAAGTCTACATTTATTACATAGGATGATAGATACGATATTAACTCTGGAATGAATTCTGTTTGTTCCTTCTGCTTATCGTACTAAAATCTTGATTACTCTCTCTAGTACTATTAATCTTATAATAGTAAGAACTGCCTTTATGCTAGGTGTGGTGCTTATTGAAGACCTTGAGGGAATGTTTTTAAATCTCCCGAGAGTTAATCTTGCCGAAGTTTTACAGGTGATTGATTTGACCAACTGTATACTTGAAAATAAGGAATTATGCCATGCAGGAAATTTATCGAAATTGCTTTTTTATCGTTAAGTGTATAGTAAGAATTCGTACGCTATACAATGTATAATACACATTTAATACATACATAATTCATATGTTTTATATTAATGATTTTTCTCATATTTAATTATCACTTTATGTTAAGAACCAAGTGATTAAAAACACGGTATATAAACATAAAATTAAATGTTTTTCTAAAATCACTTGTACTAAAAACAGTATCGCAGAAGTTTTTTTTATAGGGGGACTATATATATATAAATTTTTCATGGAACAAGAAAAGAAAGAAAAATTACAGATTAGGAATAATGCAAGAAAAATTATTATCCATGACGCATATGATCTGCAATAATTCGATGAAAATATTAATTTAAAAGCTTTTTTTTTTATCGGAAAACAATTAAAGCCAGATATTTGCTATTTTTACGAATTCCCGTTTCATTCGAAAGTTAACACACTCCTAGAGCACCACAGTTCGTGATTTAGGTACTAATTTATTGTTTACACCTTGGGTGTCTAAACTAGGACCATTTGAGGGCCACATTGCAACAAAAAAAATTGCTGGGCCCCAATGCATCAAAAAAATTTACTGGGGCACACATACAATATTTTTTCAACAAATTGAAATAAAATTAACTCTATGTAGTTTTATTACAATAAATTAACTTCTTTTTACTATAAATTTTTAAATTTGAACTAGATATGTATAGGTACATATTTATTTTAAATTTTTAAAAGTTTTGTTTCATTTAGTTTGGATTTCATAAAGATGGAAAAAATTCAAATTAATGAGAGGGATGAATTTGCTTTTGTTGAACAAGCAAATCGATATCGAGTTCAATAGACGAGGTTGCAATTCTTAATGCATTTTCAAGATGTTTGTCAGTGATCTTTGTCCTATTTTTGTTTTTTGTATGCTTCATTCTTGAAAATAATTGTTCAACAAATGCAGCCAAAAGCTGAAGACATTAATAAAGCATGATTGTGAAAATTAGAATATTTATCGTGGGGTAGGTAATCTTTATAAAACTCCGGTGCAGAAACATTCCCAAATTTTTCTTTCAGTTGAATGTCACTTTGCAGTTCAATGCATTCCATTTGAAGGTAATTTATTTATTTCTAGAGAAAATGGGGCACGCCTCTTTTTCTCTGAAGGGCTCCTTTGGCTAAAAGGATTGGGAAATCAAAATACAATGCAATATACTGCATTCAAATATTGTAATTCTTCAAAAAATTTGCCGTCGAGTGGATACACACATAATTTGAAACGTAAATTCTCATGGCATACTAAGATGTTTTTATTTAAATTTTTATTTCAAAATAAATGTCAACGAATCGATTATATTTGAAAAATATTGCAAACACTTATTTTTTTATTAAAAATGTGTATATTTAAATATTTTCACAATTTGCGTTTGGGCCTCATTTTAAAGGCTTTTGGGCATGGTTTACACTAAAAGATGGCTTCTGCGGTTTTCTGGAAGGAATTATAAGCAACGAAATGTTATCCATATAATATTGGAAGGAGCTAATTTTCAAATTTTCAATAGCAACATATAATGTTTTCAGTTTAAACAAATATGCTTTGTAGAGTATTGTAAGTAAGCACTTAACAGCTGCAACAACAAGTCAAAAAGGAACTCGCTACGTATATATCCCCGAAAAGACCAGTTCATGATTTAATGTTACTAACCACATATAACAGCAAATGAGAGAAACAAAAATAAGAGAATAGAAGGAATATAACTGGATATACTAATAGAAAGAGTGACCAGATATGTAGATTCAAGCAAATTTTTGAAAAAATTTACGAATGTTAAAAGTGAGATACCTCAAAAGAAGTAAAGAGTCATTGCACTAGAAGCACACTAACAACATTTTAAAAAGAACAAATGTAAAAGCCTCACGATGTAGCAACTCAGCATGCTACTGTTCCTGCAGTCTCATACTCAATACCTGGGCGTGAATTGGTCGAAGTCACTGCACCACGCTTGGAGAGGTGAACTTCATTACTTCGGAACAAAAGGCGACCGCGAGTCGACCGAAATCGATCCGAGTACCACGCCCCGATTTCTCACGAATCGAACGACTTCCATTAAGCCATCTATCGGCTGTTACTTTTATCGGTTACCGCGACCAGATGAATGGGAATGACTGCCATTGAGCCAAGGTGCTTCCAAAGGGTGGAGCACCCTGTGAGAGAAAGTGATGAACGAGTTCCGAGGTTGGAGATCAGGTCCATCCATCTCGCCACTTAGGCAAATGTGAAAAGCTCTGCGGAATCTTGGCTTTCAAGGGCGACGTTGTCATAACCCAATTCGTATGCAGTTGGGTCAACAGTCGTGGTAAATATGCGTGCATCGAATCATCAGTCACATGTGAGGAATATTAATAGAAAGAGAAATATATCGAAATAATTGTTTTCTTTCTTCGATACTTGCCCCAGGGGAACACGAAAATGCACTGTCGAAATGTAACTTATTGTACCTAGAACTATGATTACGTTGCTTTAAGTTCAAAACAGGTTAATCAGCGTTGAAATACTTGTAGAAAATTTTATACAACGCGTCACTCACAACAACAAGAAATATACATGGCAACAAAGTAAATTCTTACACACCCAGTTACTGAGGAATGAAAGAGCTGACTATGTACGTCAGGTTTATCTACGGTAAAGTTCATGCACTATCAATGGTCGACGCCCTGTAGAGGTAAATTAAAAAGATTCGCTAATCTTGCAGTAGTAAAGGGTATTAACAAAATAAGAAAGAAAAAGAAGTTGGTGTTGCCAAAATATAGTATATCTCGCCAAAGAACCAGCATTAAATGAGCAATAACTACGGTTTAAATGTTATGATTACTTATTATTTTTAACCAATTAAAAAACTGATCAAAAGTGCGTTTGCTATTTATGATAAATTTTTCGAATAATCAAGTGCGAAATTACACTTAAAAGTAACACATATTTAAAAACAAACATTTTAGAATAATAGATTTTTTTTCTATTGGACATGTTTGGGTCAAATTATGACTAACTGAAGACAAAAAAAAAATCATGGTTCAAAACTCCCAAATGAAAATCTAGCTGTTTTTTGAGTCTATATGGACAGAATTATCAACTTAAGACCATATGCGAAGTACTTACTAGTTTAATTTTCTAAATACTCAGAGATATCAAGGTCTTTTACAGAGATCTAGTTCATAGAGAAATGCTATGTTCACTAGCTCAAGGACAAATACTTTTATCAAACTTTTAACATTTATACAAGCAATTTAAGTTTCTAAATATTTTACTGAAAGCCTGTTTTCTATATATAAGTAAACAACAGTAATGGAAAAAGTTTCAGTACAATTCCTTACATTTATTTGAATAAATATTATCCGTTCCAGAATCAAGAAGATACAACAATTACTCAACCATTTTTAGGCTATCATAATATTAAATATTGTAGTTTGTTCAAGATAAACTGTAACAAGAAAAATCTATAAAACTAACATTCATTGAAAACATTTGACTATTTTTCATTCAAAACGGTTCAGTAGATTAGTTACAATTTCTAGATAAGATTTCCTTTTGCTAATGCTACATAACGTTAAGTTATTGATATATATATAATCCACAGGAAGAAAGCGAACGTTCCGATTTCAGCAAGCCAAAAGCCTTTCTCAACGCCAACTGTTTCAATAAGAGTAGTGCTACAAACAGAGGACATCATTTACGCGCATGTGTCCCAATTCACGAAACTATTACAGTAAGTGCAATAAAACGTGGACTTAATTTACTTCAGGGCGCAGTTCCACTTGTTCCGCTGTGAGTGTTTAAGAGGCGCGTTAACCATTTTTCTTTTGCCTGAGTTTCAATGGCGTCACGCGCGTAAGGCCATTTGCCATTTTATGTGCCTAATTACAGGTGTTATTTGTGCCTTTTATATCAGCACACACGGGACACGCATATAGTTAAGATTCATACATAAAAAGAAACTGGCCAAATTTCCGTTTCCGTCACATTGTGACAGAAGTTCAGTACAGCAGGTACTTAACGTAAAAGTAAAGAATATCAGAAATAAAAGCTTACGAAAATAGATTAAGTAGTGTCCTTGACTCAGGTTATAACGCTATTTTTTGTGCATTAAATGTACTAAGTCGTTTCCATTGTTTAATATCTCGACTGGAATTTCCCATCATCATTTCGCTCATTAATAGAAAAAAAGAGTTAGCTGTCTCTCCATTCTTCGCAAGTTACCTATTTTGTCTTTTATCTATTAAGCGTTTCATTGTATATTAGTTTCCATTTATTTTTATTTTACTTTTCATCGAGTTTGCATTAAATATATTCCGTTCTATATGAAGTTTTCTTTCTCTATTGCTTAATTTTTTTTTTAAATGAAATAAAAAAATATCAACAAATTATAGACAAAAAAGAATTTTGTGGTGCACATCTTGCAATGATTTAATTTGCAATATTAGTACCAAAAACTTCGGTGAAACATTCACAGACAAAATTATTTTCATTTTCTCTCTCTCTCTTTTGAACTCTAATCTTCATAACAACATGCATTGGATTTTATACCTTTTTCTAAAGCTCTCTGGAATATAAAATACTATCACACATTTAATACTTATGTTTTATTTAGAATGTCAAATACTTTTTCTGAATTTTTAGGATTTTTATTATTTAAATTCTAAAAGGGAAAGAGGAGAAACAGAAAATAAAAGATAATGATGAACAAAAAGGGCACAACAATTATTCCACATGTTAATATAACGAATCGGTTTTTACAAAGAAATTTTAGAATAATTTCTTTTCTCCGTAGTATCAAGTTATTATTCTATTTAAGTCTTTTTAAATAAATTCAGAGATTGAAATTGCAGGAGGGATAACTCTTCACCCAAACTAGCCTGGAATCAACACTGTTCTCCTCTACTCAAAATAATAATAAATAATAATAAAGACGCTAAAACCTTATCTGTATACAAAATAAACACGTATACACGTGGGCTTAATAAGATTTGAGCAAGATAAATAACGATGTTAACCTCAATGAATGGGAGTCATAATTCTTTGTGGTTTTACAGAATATTAATTGTACCACTTAGGACATACATGACTAATTTAACAACCAGCGTAGGTGGTTCGTGTCAGATTTCCTCAATGACTGCTTCGGCAAAGCAACAATAATTAAAAAAGCTTACATCAAGAAACAAACGAATTTTTTTAAAAAAAATTAATCAAATGCAATGCAGAGTACAATTCTAATATTTTCTGACATGAATATTCTATTTTCGTACATGTGTGTGTTCATGATATGAAATCATATTAATCATATTGATTATAACGTCACACTCGGAAGCAACATAAGGGCATTAGCAACGGATACGGCAATTTTGACCCTCAATCAAGTCGTGAGAAAGATACCTGAGCTGGCACCTCTTTCTCCAAACTTCCACACCATGTATACTAGAGGACTGGGACTTCGACAGATCAAACGTGCATCTACACTACGGATCCTCGATGGCATTAGACTCCATCTCACTACCAGACGGAAACAACGCCGGCCGTTAGACCTCGACCTTTACCATTGGGCTACTGCAATACATGTTTATTACAAGAAATAGTGCAAAAAGATAATTTGATTCATGCATATTCTCTAAGATAATTATACCAAACTGCATGATAAATTATTATTGCATGAGCGTTTAAAATAAAGCTAATTTGCATTTCCGAAAGTTAACTTACTAAAAAATCCTCCGTAATCAATTACGGCAAAAACAATATTCAGCTTTTTATAGAATGAGCATTTAAAATATAGCTAATTTGCATTTTGGATAGCTAACATACTAAAAAATCCTGCGTAATCAATTACGGCAAAAAACAATGCTCAGCAACGACAATTCGGCTATTACTCTTATATTAAAAAACATAACAGTAAATTACCATATGCAGTTGATTTGTTGATGTAATTACAAAAATCGTGATAATTTATTCCACAGAAAACACACAACCCTTTTTTCCCCAGAACTTTTCCATACGAATTCTATTATTAACCAATCGAGATTCCTCCCAGCTGTTCACGAGTGGCTAACTCGAGGAACAGAAACAACGCCTCAAAAGTTGCACGTCGCGGTGTAAGGAACTTTTTATTGAACATACCGGCAAGCGCTTCTTCCCGCTTTATATTCAGCACCATTCTCAGGGAACAGATGTTCCAAACAGATTACCTAACGTCCTGTCATTAAAAATGTCCTCCGCTTTTTTATTGCCCTTCTCCAACAAGCACTCATATCGATCCTAGGTGGGGGAACGTCTTAAGTTTTAAAGACGAGTTCCCCATTTGGGCGGTACACCTCTTCCTCGATCAATGCAGGCAGTCCCACGCAGCAGAACTTCTTCCTTCATTATTGGGTCATTCCTATGCACCCGCAAAAGCGGGTCCCACAGTTAACACCACTCTGTCTTCAAAAGAAAGAAAAAATTGTAACATAAAAAGTTGAGCTCTTGTAAGTGGAACCCATTTCGTCGGTACTTGAGACCGAATTCCGAGCCATTGGGTTACCCTTTTTTTTACTTTTTTCTCTTCAAAAACTGACATTGAAGGGTTAGCTGCGACTGAGCTTGAACGATATATAGAGCATGTTGCACTACACTAACCAATAATGTTCGAAATTCTGAGTCATTGATTCTTTTTAGTTAAAATCCAACCAGTGAAATATTAACTGTCATTTTATTACTTATGGAACATGAAGCTTGAAGCCATTAAGTGGTTCTGTATTCAAATTAGGCAATTGAGAATACTTTCTGTACAGTAAGATGAAAGTCAATGACTATACAAAAACAAACAACAAAGGTTGAACGGCCCAATACACTTTCTTTTGTTAAAGTATCAATTCAAGTTTATCACTTCATGTACCTTACATAATTTCTCATAGAAAAATGAAAATGAATGACAGACAGACTTTAGTACAATACAGAAAATTATATGAAGTATACTATCTTTTAACGATCTACACGAATTAAAATGAAGCTAAATCATTAAATACTATCAATTTAAGGTAAAATTTACTCCGCAATTTTAATAAAATAACTAGGCGAATGAATTACATATTTAACATTGTGTTGTAAAAAATACTAACAAATTATGATATAAGAACATAACAAGTTAAATTTCAGCGCATCGATAGATATTCCCATTTTACCAGTCTGATAAAAGACATTGATGTAAATTCAAAGTCAATCTTACCATTCCATCAATACAATTATTTTAGAGTTGCTCTCTCGAGTTGAATTTGGTTTTAACGTTGACGATCATGGAGTTTGCGATTACGATCATTGGTAAAATCAAGATTTAACTTTTCAACTCACGATCCCCTACCCTACCCTGTTTGAAAGGCTAGAATAAAAAACAGCTACTATCCGACCCTGACAAGGGTTCTTTTCTGGATCGAATGATTAAAAGGCAAGTCTGTGGAGTCAAAGATTGGCAGTTCAGAACTGGTTTTTAAAATAACACGCTTCAACAGGTGATTCTTTCAAACAATAGATACAACAGATCTAAGCCTAAGCACTACTGACAGAATTAATCTTACTCAAATTCTCAGAAACTTTATTTAAGACACTAACATTCTTAAATGAATTGTTAAAAAACTACATCTATTGAGTTTAATAGACGAATTATTAAGCCTAGAGACAACCAAATGATGTCCAAGAACCCACGTTCCAAAGACATTCGATGCAATATGGAACATCGATGAATTATAGAAATAGCTGCAAAAAAAAGTATCTGTGGGTCAGGGTATTTGCGCCAACATCAAATCCACTGTCCTTCGCCTAAAATGCCATCTACCATCAACGAAATATGCTCTCTTTCCAATCACTTAAGTATCATAAAGGTAAATCCTACTATTTCATTTCTCTTGCCTCAACGCAAAAGCAAATTTTCACCAAAACAATACAAAATCAAGAATGCCTCAATGATCCTTCAATGACAGCGTAACCTTTCCGAAAGATCTTCAAGAATGAAGGCAGACAGTCAACTGCAGAGAGGCCCCAGACAGTCACTTTCACGACCTGCTCACTCTTTGAAGGAATCGAGCCATCATCCGTCAGGACATATGACCCCCATCTTGTGAATCGATTGGATGATCGAAAAGAAGCACCCAACAGGACGTGTGGATCACTGCGTCCATCAGAAGAATCCCCTTCAATGCGTTCTGCCAACTTCTCTCGGGACGAAACCTCCCCTGGAGACAATCCGTCAAGGGAAATGCTATATCGAAATGGAAGGAGGAAGATTTGCTTGAGTAAATGAATCTCCTTTAAAATCTCCTTCAGGCCCTTTTTAAACGCAATGTGTGCTTGAAACTATACTTGCTTTCGGAGTTTTTTCTGATATTAACACGATAAGTAAATAAGAACATTTAACAATAACAATAATAATAATTTGAAGGAGTAGCTAGTAATAAATTAGCTCAGAAAATCTTTGATTTGTATGCCACCGTGTAGTTTTACATTTGTTACATATTAAACTTTTAATCTATTTATAGAATAATTATCTGCTGATGATTGCTCTCTTTCTTTCGTCAACATCTTTGATAATTATTGTAGGTAAGTATCACGCACACCGTTTTGATGGGTATTTAGCGATTTTTTTCCATGCGTGTGTTTTGTACAATCATTACTTTGTCCAATCAGTTTCGATATTGCAATTTTTGTATCTGTTAAATAGTATTCGATGTTTACCAAGAAAGTAAATAACTGAATTTCAGAAAGTTAAGATATATTTTGAGAACATGAAATTTTAATCAGAATTGAGGTTTATTTATCATATTAACATCATCAGTTTTTTTTTTTTTTTTTTTAATTCTGTTTATGATCAAAGTATTTTACTACGTTGAATACGCATTAAAAAAAAGAGTACTTTGAAAATGTATTAGGTACCTCCGTGAAGAAGCTTACATTTCTGCAAAAAACTTTCAGCAAACTGTTAAAAAATAAATAATTCATAAAAAAATATTTAAAAAATTACGGCAAGATTTTGAATCAATATAATTCAAATGTCAATTTGGACATTATACTCCGTAAACGTTTTCAGAGATTTAAATGATTAGTTTCTCGATGTTAGTCTCATAATTTTAAAAACAAAACAAAACAAAATAAAACAAAATTAACAAAAGGAGCAAAAGAGTAAAAGCTTCTTCTTTTTCTTTTACTTATTTATTTTCAAAATTAGAAAAGACGTTGCTATTCAGCTACACAAACGAAAGCAGGCACATACGAGTAAATTATCACTCTGAACTCATCAGTTACTTAAAAAAAATAAATGCGAATTCCCAGTCATTTCTTAGTAAATGCGAAACAGGTACAGAAGCCAGTTTCGAATTCTCTGTAATGGGACTCAATGGGATTCGGTAATGGCCAACGGAAACGAAGATGGTCATTTGCGGATTCGGCACAGTCCTCTACAGTTGAGAAGAGCATCGAAGCGTAAAGGCAGTGATCACGCCCAACAGCAGGAAACATCACTCAGAAAAAAAAGAACATTTCGGGCAAAGCTATTTCATTCCACAATAAGGATCTGCGATTTCCATGACTTTGAGAATGCTTTGTTGACCGCAGAGGCATCAGGATAGAACAGACTGCAGAACAACAAACACTGAGTGTATGATTAGGAAGTCAATCCAAACCAACTCATACAGAGAGTTAATTTAGAAGGATGAAGCAAAATTAGATTAGATGAGGAAATGACTCGTTCTTACAATTAGTTCTTTCTCAAAAATAAGAACTTTTGTTTTAAAATATACATTTTCAAAGAAAAAATCTACAACAGTTTGGTTTAAGAAAATACAGCAATATTGCAAAGTGTGCGCTTCTATAACTTTTTTTTCTTTCGTCTCTTCTTATAAAATAATATTTTATATTATATTACCAATATAGAATGTGTGTGTGAATAACATATTAATCTATCATTACATATTAAATTACAAAGTACACTATTATACACAAAGTTTATTGAGTTTTATTTATTAAAAGAAAATCTTTTGTTGTATACATTTATGTTTGCTAGAATAGACATGAGAAAACAATCATGAGTAAACTTTCTTCTCCCCCCCCCACATGCTTTTTAAAAAGGCAAGCTACAGTTTCACAGTATATTTGCCATTTTAATTACAACAGAAATGCTGAAATGCAAAACAAGCAACATTTCCTAATAAATTATTTCTTAACTGTTTAAACTTCATATACCCCTTCAGTAATGTATTTCTATAATTACAAATCTTTCACATATGTATGTAGAGTAGCCACAAATATACACATGTAATATGATTGAATCTTACAAGGGTATAGATTATTATATAATACATATAATTAATAATATTGCAAAAAATAAAATTCCAATATACATAAACAAATTATTATTCAGTAGATAAAAACTGTCAAAAGTAAAATTCGTTATATTATAAACAAAATTCCACAACATAAATGCTGAATAATTTGAAATTCTCAACATATTCCTGATATTTTGAAACAATGCTAAAAAATATTACAGCAAACATTTTGCTGTGCAAAGACATGTGGACATCGCATTAATTTTTTGCTATAAATTTATATCGCACGAGATTAGAGGTTTTTCAACTCTTTTTTTTTTCATAGATCCCCTCTCCAACACAATACATGTTCAATATACATATAATCGAAGTATAAAGAAATAAATTAATTACATTGAAAAAAATTAAAATCTTAAAAAAACATAAAACAGTATATATATATATATATATATATATATATATATATATATAATTTTCTCACAAAATTACAATTTGTTATAAATTATATATATATATATATAATGTAACATTTTTACAATGCATTGTAAAAATGTTACATTTTAGCAAAATACACAACCACCTTTATGAGAAATGCAAGATCCGATTAATTATCATTAAAATATAAATCATACGATGATTTCCTATTTTGTCATCGAAGCTCAAAAATTATAAATTAAGAGTATCTGCATGAGCTCAATACATTTCAGCGACAGACCTATTGGTTGGTATTCCATTTTCTTAACATCTGACACCATGCTACAAAGACATCGAACATCATCTTTTAATACGGAAGATTTTGAGACTTTCATTATAACATGCATCAAGTTCCATTATTTCATTCGACGGCATCGAATTTTAAGCAGTGGATCAAATATTACAATCACAAAAACAATTTCCCTTTTAGTTTCCGTTCCAGATTCTTTTCAACTCCTTCCACACCACCTAATTTTCCTTTGATGAAATCATGCAGTATATGATTTAGAGTTTAAATTGCCTCAACGACAGAACAGGAAAATTCGGTAAACACCTCAAAACTCACTTCCGACAGAATTCCACGATTTCATTTATATCCGCTTCATTTCCCACCTCACACTTCATAAGAGTCGGAACACATACACAGATTATGATGGTGTATATGTTAATATACCAAAACCGACTGTTGGACTGTGAGTTTGTGACAGGTTTCTCCAACAACCCCCTAAGGGAGGGGAGGGGGCTTACACCCCGTTCCAAATAGACCTGTCACACCCCTACGTTGACGACAGAGAGCGAAAAATTTGTTACCTGAGCCCAGCGCCCCGGGGTTAATCGAATGCAGGCTTCCTCCTCCCCTAATTTAACCCATGCCGAATTACCATACATATTGCTCTGCGGCTGAAACTGAAACTTGCTTCAAAAGTTTCGTATGTGCTCTGACACAGGGGATATGTATTAGGTAGGAGGGGGGTAAGTATTAAACTGTCAACGCTGAATGTCGTTGGAATAGTTGGTGTCGGGTCGCGAACTTCTTAAAAGATGCCGGAAGAAAGCGTAGTTTTCTTACTTTTTTTCCTTCCCTAAGATGGTTTTTCTTTGTAATTCGGACGACTTTTCTTCCCTTCTTTTTTAAACAGCTGTGGGAAGCTTCAGAAAGCTTCTTCTTTTTTTAGTTTTTGTTTAATTTTAATGTTCTTGCTCTCTTGAAAGAAATTTCTTCTCACGAGAATTTATCAAAGAATATTCAATTCGAGAGTGGAATAAGAAACAACAATTTTCTGAACGTAAAAACTGAAATGTGGAAATAAAAAATTATTTTTTGTGGCGAGTATTTATTTTTTCCCACACTCTCAATCTTTTTCTAAACTCTCTCTCAATAGCATTTTCTTATCAGTTTAACATCTCTACAACTTTTTCTCAATTAAAGAACTCTCATGAAAATTTATTAATCTGGACTAAAATGCTTATTTTTTACTTTAATAATAAAAATATAAATAAATAAAAATCTTATTAATTTTCAAAAACAACAATAAAAGAAGCTATCCTCTTTTTTAACCAGACAAAAAAACAACAACTTTAAACCTTAAAAGAGAAGCATTATATTTTTATAACATTGAATAATTGATTTTTCTGCTATTTTCACAGATTAAATAAGGTCTTAAGAAGACGGGAATTGGATGTAGCGTAGCGCTAAAAGCTATTTTCCACAGTTCATTTTTCAAAAACTAATGCAGTTTAGCTTTATGAATTTTTTCCCCGTGTCATGGGAAGGCAAAACGCTCAGGAGAATTCATTTCTCTTTTCTTTCCCTTATTCTTGAGAATTTTGACTGTTAATTTATCAAATAGTGAATTTTATACAGTCAGTATTAACACACGCAACGATTTTTCTGTCGTTACTTATTTTTTTTCCCAACAAAAGAAAAGTTTTCGTGATAAATTACGTAAAACTACAATCAAAATACTAAATAAAATTTAATCTATTTATTTAATCTATATATTTATAAACGTAAAATTAAGAAAAATGTGTGAATTTCACTAGACTTGAATAAAAATTTAGTGACTTCAATTAACTTCGATATAAAAGATGAAAAGGAAGATAATATCATAAATTTTTAAGCATGAACTTTAAAATTCTGGGTAGAAATTCAGATACATTCTTCTCTTATCAAGATAAACTTCAAAATTCACCTGATTTTTTTTAAAAAAAAATAACGTCGCGCTTAGAAGCAACACATGAGCCACTGACGACAAACCTCCTAATTATGAAATATTATCAAAGGACGAGGACGACACATGAGCTGGAACTCTATTCTTCGTAACTTTCACAACATCCTAACATGAGAACTTTGAGCCTTGACAGATGTAACTTGCATTAGCCTCTCTACACTTAAGATTAGACACATTACAGACAAGCTAAGCAAATAACTTACATATCGGCACAAGCTAAATATTGTTCACCTGATTATCAATCAAAACAACACTCAGGATAAGTATTTATGTTCTGATTTTATTTATATTATTCTTTTACTCATCTAATCGCTCTTTAAATAATATGTATTTCCGTTGACACTTTTCGGGACAATAATCATACCATATCAAAATTAGAGATAATTAATGGATGGAAATTTCCAGAAAGCTCAGATAATAAATTCTGTAACAAACAATATGGCTGAAAATCGTTGTAATTGTCGAGATAAGAAACAGATTCATTAAATTATAACATTGTTGTAGAAATTTTTGTTTCATCACTACTAGAGGATAACTGACAAGTATAAATATCATACATTAACAATTTTTTTCGTCAATCTCATTAACTTGCGAAAATTTTCCTATTCTTCCTCCATAATGAATAAAAAAAAGCACTTTTAGCCCACGTTAAAAATATCCAGAGATATTTAATTTGATAAAAATCCAAAGAAAATTACTAATATAACACAAGTCGGTTTGAAAATGGAATCAGAAATCAAATAATATAGGTCATATCAGAAAGAGTTTATTTAATTATTACAGAAATTGAGAGTAATTATTACATACTATTATAACCATAAAAGAAAATTAGAAACGTTTTGAATTGACTTGCACACAAATTTAGTCATTTCTAATTCTTCGATATATTTATGATTCACTTAATGTAACACATTATTTCATATAAAGTATATAAATACATGATTCTTTGAGACATAAAAAAATGCTTATTTAGAACGTTTATATTTGAACACACAATACTATTCCTCGAAACACTTTAGTTTGGAATTTTTTCTAAAAAGAAAACACTTCTAACAAAATAAACCATCAAAAATTACGATTGCAATTTGAAGTGCCGTATATAGCTGTAAAAAAGTACTATGAAAGGGGAAAAAATAGTCACTGAACCAAAAAAGAAAAAGAATCGTTTGGCGATATTTACAGCACCCTGTGTAAAATAACAGTAAATTTCGGACCGATGCTTGGGCACTTTTATTGCCATGATCTGCTCGACGGCACTTAAAAATCCATTCCCAGCAAACGATCCTGCAGCACCCCCCTTGAGAGAGTTACGAGCGAGACACCCCCATTCTCCTGAATCGTAAAAAATGAGTGAAGACGTTAAAATTTTTGAAAGAAAGTAAATGGAATTCCATCATCATCTTCTGCCTTTTTTTACCTTTCACTCTACTCCCCTCTTTCTTCTTCATCATCGTCTTATGACTCTTAATATCGTTTTGACTATCCTTATGAATGGACGTGTTACACACATGTGAGGAAAAAGAACAGAAAACGATAATGAGCACGTATTATCACATTCTTACATTCCGTAACAATGCAGTCAATAGGAGGGCATTCAGTAGAGGCAGTAACGGATGGTTACCTATTGTGCTTTATTGCAACACTCTATCTAACGTTACAGTGGTGTCATTCGCGCTACATGATTCAATTTAGATACAACATTCAAAAGACTAATGTCATTCATAACCCATCAGACTATCTACAGTTCTTAATTTAGAACTTCCAAAAATAACTACATTCAGAAGATGTCTTTAAATAAATCAGAGCATTTAAGTGCTACAGTGTAACTCTTTTTTAATGTGTTGATCTAAAAGAAAGACATCGACACACATTTGGTAAAGTAATTTATTCCATTAATGCACAAAAATCTTTACATTCACATGTGTGCGATTTTTTTTCTCATTTCCAATACAGTGTGTGTGAGAGAGAATAGGGCAGTTCAGTTTATAACGGCGCTCGGTTGCTTTTACTCAGTACGAATGAGGGTGGTGCCACGTAATAAAATATCTGTTATTTTACGTAATTCTACAATTTTTGTTGCTGATCAGTTCAAGAATAAGAGCATCGCACTGTCTCTAGATATTTCATTATTTAAATTAGATATTTTAGAACCACAATAATACATAAAAAACGGCCAGCAATAATTTTCGATTATGCCTAGTCAATGGATAAAAGACGTGGGGCCTCTTGGGCTATTAAGAAAGTCTTCCTGAATGAATTCAGACACATTTACAGTAGTGTCCAGCTACTGTTGGCAATGAGTTATTGTATTTGGCTCAATTCTTTTACGCATAACAAGGTTTGCCAAGGTAAAGAGACGGTACCTGTAGTGTACCAGTCGCTCGAATTATGTAGACAGACGGTGTTGATGCTCTGAGAAAACTCCGATTTGAGCGCGATGCATATCCCTATGGAGAGAAGATGTTATGTAGACATCTCTGAGAAAACCTTCAGGAAAGAAGGTGTTATGTAAAAACACCTTAGGTTTTAGCGCTAAGCACCACGCACGTCTAAAAGCTTTGTTTTTCTGTTGTATAAAAATTTAAATACATATATATTCAAAGAAATACTGGTGCATTAGTTGTTTTTTATTGCAGAGAAGGGGAAACATGACATATGTATGCATATAAAGTTTTCTCAAATAGGGACTTATTAGATTGTAAATGAACCCAAGGTAGCTTTTGGGTTTGAAAAGGTTTCCTGAACAAGGGTAAGATTGGGAATTAAACTACTACTTTTCAAAGAGAGTTGAGCAAGACCAGAAAAGATTATACTTCAGACTTCTACCTTGGAATGTAAATTATATTTCGAAGTAGTTTCATCGAATTATGAAAATAATTTATCCTAAATACTAATCAATGAGAAGATATAGTATTATCAATAGCCCTTAGTCAGCAATGTATCATTTTTGCAATTAGTATTGATAAAATATGAATTTTGATGGTGTTGCTATACACACATCTCTCTCTCTCTCCCAAAGTTTGTATCAGAAAAACATGAACTTGCATAGCCTTATTATGAGTTTCCTTCCAGAAAGGACAGTTAAAAATTTCATTAACGATCCATTCAGCTATATAAACCTTGAAAATTTTTTAAAACACATTTGCGTTGTGTAATACTGAGTGAAAACCTATATAACACCATACACACAATGCTACAAAGGGGGAGGTGAAAAGAATGAACAAAATGATTCAAAGCCCCACATCACGATTCGAGTCGACACTGCCTCACACACAAAAGCCAAAAGAAGGTCTTCCAATCTACTTTAAGTTACGCGGATCCAAAAAACTCTAATAAATTCCAAGTCCACCATCTCCAACGGATCAGGACACCTCTTCCCCTCTTTTCACAATCCAGAAGGGAACAACTTTTCAGTGCATGAAGAAAGATACTAAGCTCCGTCTTGGAAAATAAAAGGGGGTGGGGGAATGGATTCCACCACGTCGGCTTTTAGCACCCGTCCCCTGATCGTGACCCAACTCCCCAAACATCGATATGCATTATCTATCAATACCCCTGGAGGAAGAACTTCATTCCATGGAGGAATGTCCACGCTGGAGACCATACCATCCATCACGCGACACGTGTAGGGATAGGGTGTGGAACATCCCGCGTTTTTAATAAAAAACAAAGCTTTTTTTTTTCGGCTCTGATCCCCCCGATTTGACACAGATCATCAATATGAAGGACTGTATGTGTCGGGCCAAATTCTTGGTAAAGTCGTTTTCGTATTCGGGGCCAGTCGCCTCATCGCTTCCAAGAGACTTCGTGGAACACATGTTAAAAAGAGAAACTGTCCTGCAGGACATGGAAAGAAGTGTTGCTCATTCATTCTCCTATCTTCTTTTATGGGATTTTTCCCCATCTTTTCCCTTTTTACTTTCTCCGGAGTTATCACTTTTTTTATACGTTGTTTTCTGCCAGGGAGGAAATAGCGTATGAGAAAATAAGGGGTCATAAAATATGTGGCTGGCTTAGCTAATTGACACTGTATTCTTTCGATAAAAAATTAATTTGTCTTTTCGATAGATATTTAACTCGCACATAATGCTATGCTCCGGAATAATAAGGTAACGATTGACAGAATACGAAATGTTTGGTTTCAAAATTAAGGTACTATTTATAATCAGGGTATAATGCATTCCAGTGGTCTTTAAACTTAATAGACTCACAGATACCTTGAAACTATAAGGATTTTTTTCCCGAGGAACTCCATAATCCTTAGAAAAATATATCTTAAATAATATTTAAAGTAGATCAATATGTTTTAGGTACTTAATGAAAAAATTAAATAAATGTATTTTTATTCAACAAAAAATTTCCATAAAATTAATGTAATTTACTCTTGAAAAGTGTTTACTTTAAGTTTCGATCTACCTTTGAATAACACTTAGTGACTGAGGGTGTACTTGCATTTTTTTTTTTTTTTTTTTTACACAAACTGTCGAAGTCTAGTTTTTCTGCAATCGCATTTCATATTCTGCGTTTAATTTATTTAAAAAAGATTTTTCACGGAATACACGACGGCAGCTCGTCTTCAGAAAATCGCGAACATACAAACTCCACAAAGAACGAGACTATCTTTTGCATACACAAGTGAAAATCAGGAGCTACTTTGGCATCGTTCGTATGTCACTGTTGACAGAGCGTTACGGACATTGGTAGCCGACACATAAAGTTTCTGATCAACTTTCGAAGATAACTAAATGTATATTCATACTTTTGGCTATTATTAAACACTAGTCAACTAATGTCAGGGTGTCAAATTTTTATTTTGACACGCGGAATCCCGAGATTCAGTGAAAACAGGTTTGGAAACAACTCCTATATTATACGGAGCTATTCTCGTTCAACATTTAATCTAATAATTCTTACGACCTAATAATTATTATTATTAAGAAAAACAGACCCCGGTAGTACACTGGTTGTGAGCTCATACTAGGAGAAGTACTGTTTCCAAGGGCAGCGTTCTGCGGAAAAATAGGGACTGCAGCACGTTAACTTCAAATGAGCTTCTTAATCATCATACAGTGTTGTGATATAGTTAGAAAAGTGAAATATCAATTCAGACTAGTCTGTTAACTGGACTGGTTTATAAAAAAAAAAAAAGTGATGCGTCGCCAATAGCTAATGTTATTATGTATACATGGGAGAAAATATAGCTACAAAGTTCTCTACATAATTATTTCAAAGTGAGCTGGGTCAGTAGTCCCTGTTGCTAGTTTATAAAGAGTTAAATTAATGTAATTGAAAATTTTATTCTAAAAACAATGAAATTTTTTTAAAAAAAACTGATGCTACGTTATTATCTGGGTCAAAATTGCAATGAAAATTGTTCAAAACCGCAGCCTATGTAAGAAACACATAATCTAAAAACAAACATTTATGATAAATGATGACAAACATGAGCTTCGTATACACAGCCAGGCTTTTTAATCTCATTAAAAGTATCGTAACTTCCGATACTCGACTTCATTAATACATCAAAAACATTAAAAAAAAAAAAAACTCAATACAACGAAATAATCTTTAACGTATTTACGAGGCGCTGAAAGCACTGAGGGTGACGACTGAACGAAAAGAGAGCAAGGGCGGAGGAAAGGGTTGAGGGTCAATTCGAGGAGTCAAGGAGCTCATAATCTGTGGACGCCTACGATACGAAGGAAGACGAGAACCAGTTTCTTTGATTTGGGAGAACACCATCCAAGGCTGATAAGAAATTCCCACATACACCGGTCCTTCCCCCTTGGCCCATCATTTTATACGGGTGTTGTCGCCTCTTGCGGAATTCCGCAGACATGGCGTTGGCGCCTCACCGGACAACATTCTTCGTCAAAATGGACAAGGAAAGAAAGAATTCTACTAAAACTCTTCACTGCCGTGTTCTTCCATAAGTAGAAAATGGAAGTGGATGATCGAAAGTCTGAAAGAGTAGGTCATCCTCTTTTTTTTTTTTTTTTTTTTCCATGTATTGCACGTTATGTCATCAATGAAAGACTTCTCAAGAACGAATAATTCAAACCAGTTCAGAAAATTTATGAGGTGAATGTCGTTCACACACGAACAATTGAAAATGAATAAATTGGAATAATAATAAGATTTTTAGAGGTAAGCTAGATTTTTTATTTATTTATTTATTTAAATGGCGTGATTAGAATGTACTAAGCCATGAATGGAAGATTAACTGGAGGTAAGAGGATGAACTGTTTCCACAAGGTTACAACGAAACTGATACAAGTTTCCTATTATTAATTTCTGGTTAAATATTATGAAATTTTTTGTCATCAAAAGTAAAAATTTTCTCTCTTTTAATGAAATATTTTTGAAAACAATAAACAATTTTTTTTTTCCATTTTGATACTACCACAACTTTTTTTTAAAAAAATTATAGTTCGTTTCGATCATTCAAATAAAAATTAAATTAATATCGCTAGATTTTCCAGTAAATTATAATTTAAACAATGTATATAAATGTGTTTCACGAATAAAAAAAATTCTAATGGTGAAATTCTTCAATAATGAAATTTTACGGCAAATATAGCCAAATTTTATTGCTCAAAGAAAGTAATAACTCAAATTTCATTTTGTAATAAAGACGGGAGTGTTGAAGCTCTCACTTTCTTTTGAATATCAAAATTGTACATCTGCCTGTTTGTAAAGATACCATGTAAAAGGTTATGAAACACCTGAAATTCTATAAAAGGTAACAAAAGAAAATACTAACACATTCAACAAGGAATTATTGATTTTGTGTGTGTATCTATGGGTGTTTTACTCCATCTTTTCGAAATTTAACCTTTAATTCTTGAATTATATGGTAATTTACCAATTTATTATAAAGTAATTTGCAGAGTGGGAAGGTTTGGATCCTATGAAATTAGTTAAGCACATTTCTGTCCTAATCCAACAGCATTTTAAAAAAAAATTTAACGCCCTCCATATTCTTTAAAAATTTGTCTATTTCTCGCTTTGAAGTTTTTTTAATAATTTTTATTAAGTTCACAGTAATCATCAAATCAAATTTTTATTAACAATTAGTTTTTTTTAACAATTTTAATTATTAGTTTAATTTTTTTATAAATGCTATGTTTTTTATTTGTTTTCATAATACAATTATATGTATTATAGTAGACTTAATAATTCTTTGGGTACTTTCATGGAGGATTATATTACTATATCCAAGGTATTTAATTTTTTCTTTTTTCGTCAATATTTTCAAAAGGTTATCTTTAAATCCAAAAATAATGTGGAATAAAACATTAACAAGGGTTTCATTTATTTGAAACGAATTTTAAAGTGAAAAATTTAAATGCATCAATCATTATGAACTTAGACTCACAATAAAATAAAAAGGTCAGCACATTTTTTTTTTTTTCCATATAAAACACATATTTGTCAAAATATCATGTTTCAAACATTTCTCTTCACCCCTCCCAGAACATATATATTATAACTTTACTTATTAAGTTAAGGTTCACCTATATAAATAATAACGTCAATACAAGTACAATGATATATGATGCCAGAAAGCTGAAATACCAACAAAAATTTCTAACATGATTAATCTTTAAAAAACACAAAAGTGCCGAGATCAGCACATCCTTTTGAGTTCCAGAAAATTTATTTTATTTTTTACGAAAAAGTGTAGACCATACAAGGCGCTGTATAACTGTAATTACCGCCTTGACGCTCGAACGCTCACCTTCCGAGATTGCGGAGCGTCCCTCTAATAAACATCTCCTAATAATTGACCGCAGATTAATGCGTCCGCGACAGGCAGTACGATCATTCCAGCGGACGGACAGTCGGGAATATTAATGGAGAGAACATCCCGGGCGTCATTTTGCGCTCCGGCGACTTCCTTCCAATTTGTCCCTCTTGGGGCGACGAGGGGCTGTGTCCGATTATCGTATCCCTGGATGAAGTTGATGTTATTTTTCAGCGGCAACCACTAACGGTCAGTGGGCTATATCTTGAGGGGAATACGAAGTCAGTTTTGGGACTTTTGTTTATCGATTTCGACTACATTGGGGAAATGGTAAACTTAATTCGATTAAGCAGAGTCGGTCAACTTCATCAGTCTGGCTAAACGATTTCAAGTTATTGGAATTAATTGCAACGGTTGCTCACATTTATGTGTTTAATATGATCCTAAGACTTCAAATATTTGACAATATACTAACCACAAGGTCGTAAAACTTATATATTATTACACATAAACTAAAATCAGGAATGTATTAGTAAATCTACTAAATCTAATTCAACATTTTGAGGCACACTGGAATAATATACTCATCGTTAAAAAAAATTGCATTCAGAAGGAAACAAGGTGCGTAAATGCAAGTTAATAAATTGGTAAGTTTCTATTTGATATACACATGATTAAAATGTCAGCCATGTTAGTGGCAACGATGCCAGCAAACACACGACTCACCGTGCCACCATTAAAAAATTTCCCACACATAGCGCGTGAATTTAATTTTAACCAGTGCGTTTGGATTTAATTTACAGCTTTCGAGTTTAGAATGCCTTTAAGAAAAAAAATGATGGTCATTTGAACAGATGGACAACTCTGAGAAGGGTTGCATCGTAGAGCAGCATAAAGGCCGATAATCATTCTGTCGGATTACGCATTATATCGATTGCGCAGATGTTAACAGTTTCACATTGTAGGCGGATTGGATACTAAGAAGTTACGGCTCACAAGTAGGCTTAGGGAGAGCTATAAGGGCTTCAAGAAGAGAAGGTCGAATAATTGTCCGAAAAGCGTGAAGCACACCATCTGTTACAATTCCGAACATTATACGAAAGAATAGCGATGCCCTCTCTGCATCATTTAAAAAGATCCAGTACCATTAGCAAACAGCTGCATACTTCTGGATTGCTAACACGGAGACCATTATGGAGATTTTTCCTGACACCACAGCAACGTTCCCAGAGACTGCAACGGTTCCACGAAAAAGCAGCAAGGAGTCACGCGGAATGGCAGAGAGTAATCTTTAATGATGAGTCTCGAATTTGTTTTGGTGAGGATGAAAGCTGCATCTGAGTGTGGAGGCAACGCGGTCAGCGTATGATTCACGATTTATTGTCAATCGTCATACGTCCAGACAGTAAGGTGTAATGGCATTGGGTACGATTTCGTGCGATGCCTCATCACCATTGGTTTCCATGAGAGCTCCTTTGACGATCTAAAGATACGTTAGTAAGATACTTCGACCGGTGGCCATTCCTTTTGTGAACGCCCATTCTAGACTTCTTTTTCAAGAAGACAACGCTCGGGTTCCTTTTGCTGGTATCTCAAGAGCTTGCTTCGCAGCCATAGACACTATGTCGCGGCCAGCAGTATCGCCATCCTAACGCCCATAAAAAAAAGTATGAGATGCTATAGGTCGTTTTGTTAAAACTCCACTGCAACCATAAAATTTGCAAAATCTACAAGCCAAAATTCAATCTGCAAGGGATGAGTTGAGTCAAGATACCGTTAAGAGTATCTACGATTCCATGCCATTATGTGTGGCAGAATGCATTAGAAATAATGGAAGCCCAACATCCTATTGAGAGTTATAATGATATTGTATTTTGTCATACCCACGTTCAGTATCTAATAATTTCTAATTGTTGTCGAGTTTTAACTTACTTTTAAGTATCATTTCGATCTGACTGTTTTTTCTGGCAGCACCCTTTTTTTTTTGACGGTGAGTGTAATGATATTTAAAAATACTATTTGTTCCGTTAAATAACAGAACTACGAGTACTTTGATACAGTCCCTGGTTTTGTAATATCTTATGCATGGAGTCATAAATAATATATATGTAACACTTAATGCACTTAATAATAAATTAATATATTAAACATAATAGTAAACGACAGCAACGCTAATAAAAGAACAAAAATTCGCTTAGAATATTTCGTTTGAAATTTAGACTTAAAAAAAAAATTTGAGAAAGTTTTGATATCATTATTTCACAGAGTAAGATTAAATTCAAACCTGAAAAAAAAAAAAAGGAAGAAAGAAAGAAAGAAAAACTGTTTTCCTTAGCTTGATAATAAAATTACGAAAAAGAGTTACCAGAACTTTGTGCATTCATATAAAACATAAACGAAATATTTCAATTATGTGATAAAAAAAACCCACAACGGTAAGTAATTATAAGTTCACATAGAGCTGGTTTTCATAAACAAAGCATAGTTAAGAAAGACCACCTATAAAATATGTCTGGAATTAACACTTGACATATTTCATTCAGAGTAATCATTTAATAGCTATACCTACTGCTTTCAAAACAATGGATCATTCACAATTAAAATCAAACAAAAAAAGGTTAACGAAAATATTTAACAACTACAAATTTAATAATTACGATATCCCAAACAAACAAAAGTTAAACACTAAGCGATGAAACTTTAAAAAAATTCCAACGCAAAAACCAAATTTAATATGAAATTACGGTACACAAGTTAATTTTATTTAGAGATCCCAGGTATGGATAAAGGTTTAGCAATGTGAAAAATTCAGGGTGGAGATACCTGAGAGAGGAGGAGTGAACAGACTATATTCATGTATGAGAGGGCGTCCACAAGATGGAACAAAAGATAATGCGCAAAACTGGGGATCAACCCAAAGGAAAATCAGATATAAATAGCAATTTTTTAAATTTTTAAATAAGAAGAGCTTAATTTGGAATGGCATTGATAAAGAAACCGAAATTGTTTTATACCTTTCAGACCACTGATAAGGTGTTTGACCGCGAAATAAATAACGGAACAAGATTTATTTTAAATAGCAACGCCTTCTTCAAAATTAAAATAAAATAAAAATAAAAAAACCGAAAATAAATTATTATCGTTGTGATTTCACACGAAAATGCGAGACTGCCTATAAGACAATTAAGGAAAATTTCATGATTTCAGATAAACGAATAAAGCTGATACGTATTTTTAATAGTAATTTTATTTTGATAAAAATTATTGAAAATACTTCACGTCTGTTGTCTCAATTGAGTTCATAACAGAAAACAAGGAGGGGAGGAGACAGACAAGATTTTTCCCTTTTTTTTTTGTTATGCATTTAAAACAATACATTAATATAAAAGTGTGCGTACCAATAAATTTTTTTAAATTGAAATTATCATATACTTAAATGAAGTATTTATTCTTCAGAATCCATAGCATTGTATCACACGAGATATGCCAAAAGTAACGAATAAAAATCCGTACTGAGACGGCTATTTGAAATCAAACAAATTTATACGACATAATTTTTATGGAATTTTTGTTCATGGCTTTTAAGGGACTGGAATTGTAAGCGGTGCGGATTCTGAGATAACAGCAATGAGTTGGATGTGATTGTTTATTAACGCCGCATTGAGAAGCAACACAAGAAATATTGGCGACAGACCTTGTAATTTTTAGCCTCGGTCTTGTGACGACACCTGAGCTGACATCTTTCTTCAAACTTCCACGTGACGCCAACGGAAAGACTTAAGATCTTGACCAGATTTAACTGGCACGAACCCCGAAACATGGCGTGTTTTTAGCGTCATCAGGGGTCGAAACTCACGACTCGAAGAAAACAACGCAGCCACGACCTTCATCACTAGGCTACCGCGGCCATAGCAATAAGTTGGAGTTAACGGTAAGAGGAATTTGATTTGTGCTTTACTATCAGAAATGCTAAAATAAATTTTGGATTCAATTTGCTAGAATGGTTTTATTCGTCTTTTGAACTGAAGTATAAAAAACATAACACTTTTTAGTAACTATTTTTTACTATATTAAAATGCTTACAAAAAAAAAAAAACATAATCGAAGCGAGCACAAGAGTCTACAGCTTAAGACTTTTATTTATTTAAAAAAAAAAAAAAAAAACTGCAAGTAGCTTCTAAGGTGGTTCGTGTTTCAAACTTGAATGAACTTAAAATATTGCACCAAAGCCTATGAGCAATTTTTATAAAACAAGTTTACGATATTTCTTCAATAAACTTTCATTATTCTTTTTTGTAAGAAATATTTTTAAATCATCATTTGTATCTCTTTTAATTGCATAACTAATATGATAAAGGATATCACTCAAAATTTTGTGAGTTGAAAAGAAGACAAATCAAATGAAGCTATATCATTAGACAAATTGAATCTTACTCTGTTTTACAGAAACAATAAAAATAGGTTACAATATTATACAAGAATATCATTCTGATAACTTAATACAATTCCTATCTATCCTAAGTTATTACTTTTTTACCTATTTTTTATTTTCCTACATTAAAAAGAAAAGCACCCATTCTTCTATATTTTATATTTGTTACGCAAAATTAAGCAAAACAGAGCAGCAAACTTAGTTTTAACCACCATTTAGAAATATGAATAAAATAGTTTAAATGAAAAAAAAATGCTTTCTTTCCATTAATCTCCTTTAAAATATCCACACCTTGACCCACAATTTAACTCAAAAGTGAGAATATATTTTAAATCTACTCGAGAGCTGGCGATTCAGTCACTCAGCTACTGCGACTAAGTGTGGTCGCAGGTCGTGAGCTTGCGACCGGATCTTTTTTCGGTCTCTCTAGTCTCTAGTTCAAGTCCCTGATGCCATTAAAGACCCATCGCGTCGAAGGGCTGATGCACTTTACGCCTGTCAAGGTTCCAAATTCTCCCATTGGTATGGTGCAGAAGTTTGGAGAGGTATTAGCTCACGCGTCAACTTTGTTACTTGACTGAGGTTCAAATTCCCAATCGTCAATATAACCCAGTGTTCGCCAATATAACACAGTGTTGCTTCTATGTGTGACGTTGATAATCAACCAGTCTATCTGAAACTATATCACTTCTCAAGTATCTTTATAAATAATTTACATCGAAAACGTAAAACGGCTGTTGATTTGAAATAAAGTTGGTCTAGAACTACGCGAGTACCACAGAAGACGGATCTAGAACCTCGGTCAAGAGATTATATTTCTTATTGGATGACAACCTCCCGTATTTGAAGATTGAACTATCTACCAAGATACCCTTAAATATCTTAATAGACTTAAAATATTTTTTCAATTACTTATATATTCTCTTTTTATTATTCATTCAATACCTTCTTTAGAGTATATACGAACAAAATGAGCTGCAAACATTCGATTGCTAACTCAGATCGGGCTTTTTTTTTTATTGAGTGTGTTCTGCTTTTTTATACATAGAATAAACCATTGGTCTCTCTTCATCCAAATCACATTACGAGCAATTCTCAGACATTTCAAGACGATTCTTTAATTCAAGTTTATACTCAGAGTTAAGCCTTCTGCACAGATATCAACTTGCACAAAAAGCTTCCTGTATTGCCCCCCCCCCCCTGATAACTAAATTTAAAAAGCAACAGAAATGTTCACAAGAAAACAAATTTTGATCGAGGATCCCATTTCCATATAATCTCTGAGAACCATGTAAAGCCACTTTGCCATTACCATGCCATAAAAAACCGAAATTGAAGTCGGTACGTCACTAAGACTAACAGGAGAGAACCGGGAAAAGATACAATTCTATTAACTGGATGCCACGTAAAAGTATAACGTCCACTCAACTCTCTCAGAAAATAAACAAACCTAGTAACCAGAATAACAACCAAATGTGAAGAATAGGAAGGAATGGGGAGGGGGGCTACTTCAACATGAAGAAACGGTACGAGAACCAACCATTTCATCTTGTCCATAGGGAGGAGCACTTAACTACACTTTATATAATTAAGTTTCGCAAGAGAGACCTCGGCAAACAAGTGTTCCACTTTATTTTTATTTTATATATCTACTTTTTTTTTCCTCCCTTCAACCCTGTATTCCATCTTCTCCCGCAATTTAAACTTTAAACATTAACTTCAAACGCGAGAGCAAATTAATTTAGCCCGGTATCCCAGGAAACACTAAAAAGCAAAAGGGGACGGTTCAACGCAACAAAGCTTCTGGGGAAAATAAAGCGGACAAACGGAGTTGAGAGTTTTTCTTCCTGACGCGTGATTCTGCCTTAATGATGGCTCAGATAGGGCGCGCTTTCCTTGCTCTCTTCACTTCGCTCGAAAAGCAAACTCGTTGGCCGAAAAAAATAATAATAAAACGCGGTGGCATTTACACTGTAGAGTGAGCCTTGGCAAGTAATGGCCCTTCGGCATGAAACTGCTTACATGTATACAAAAAAATTATGAATTTTTTTTTGTGTTAAACTTTTGCAGTTCTGAAAGACAGGAAAAATTGAAACATATCAAAGAATTCTTCTCAAGAAAATTTAATATTATAACGCAATATGATTTCACTGTGTTTTTCATAGGCTTAGCAAGAAACTTTTCGTGAGGGGAAAGGGTTCTCCCACTTCAACTCATTTCTCAAAATAAATTTCAAATTTCATTGTGTATTTTCAAAGGCGAAAAGAATGTTTATGTAAAGTACAGGGATTTCAAATATTAAGTTTAAATTATTTTATTTCTTTTTATTTTTTTGTCGAATGTCAATTGCGTCTTTGCTAAGCCTAATTTATTAAATGTTCTAACAAATCGTTTGTTGTAGCTAAACCTATATTTGAAATTATTTTTTGCTTGTCTCATTTCTTTGAAAAAAGAAAAATCGTCGTCTTGGAATATTTTAACTTTATAATTACAAGATATCAATGAATTTTCAGTCGAAGGTTGAGATTTCTAAAGATCAGCATAGTATAGACGCGAACAACATTCCAACCAGATTGTTCCGCGCTTCCCTCAGGTCAGATATTCGAGTTTCTGAAACGTCTGATCTGTTTGAATTAGTTCCATTTAACTATAACCGTTGCATTCGTCATCAGTAGCACAAGCAGACTCTGCAAGGAAATTATTGAAAATTAAATTTGTTCCGATTAGAAAACAAACACCGTAGAAACATGTTTTTTTTTTTAATTATTATTATTTGCATTAAGCGTTGATATTTATTAACATTCGTAAATTTTTTTTTTTCTTTTTTTTTTTTGTAATTCAAGAAAATTGACTGTTAATTTATACGGCCTTCTGGAATGTGTAACTCTAATTAATATGTCTGACTCCTTGACACGGAAATTAATTGAAAATAAAATGAAACATAACAACACAGCATTTTGCTTATTGCTCACGACTACTTCGCTTTAACACGATTTGTTACGTAACTACACGATTCGCCTAGCAGCTGATTTGAATGTAAAGCTCAAAAATTGAAGTCTTCTGAATTTACATTGTCTATTGCTGTACTTATTTCATGATAACAAAAAAAGATTAAATTTAGTCTTTACAATCTTTCTCTTGCGTTAATTAAAAATACAGAAAGAAAGATTTTTTCAGTAGGCTTTTGGGCATAAGTATTTCTCACTTTGCAGCAGATATAAAAAAATGATTAAGTTATCCTTTAATTTTTGAATATGAAATTGTAAATTGGTACGTGTCAAAATATATATAAAAAAATGCAATTCAGTTTTTGATTTGAATGTTTACTATACTAGAAATAACGATACAAATTTAAGAAAAGTCGTTGAATTCTTTGAAGCATTAAAAAAGGGAAATATTTTTTTTTAAAAAAAATCACAACATTGTAACATGTAATACTTGGTATTGCCTATTCATCGATTTACTTTAACTTGTTTTGTAATATTTCGGTTTCTTTTCACAAATTTTTCCTCCATTCTTTTACATTCTTGAATTTGTATATAATTGAAGAGTACGGAGGCAAAATACAAACATACATTAAAAATGCATCATTGTATTATAAAAAAAAGTAAACCAAGTTACATTCCACTAAAAGAACAAAAGCAGAAATTGTAATTAAACCGTAAAAGCAAACAATTCGAGATATGTTCGGTAAATTTCAAAATACTTCAACAGAACTTATATCAAGAAAATTTCTTTCGGAAAAGTACTTTCAGCAAAATGTAATGCCATCAACATGACTCATAATATGCACAGCAAGGCGACGAAGAACTAATGCTAATGTGCGTGCTCTAAGCAAATTAGTATTCCAAGGCCAAAAGGATTATTTCGAAGATAACTCAAGTTTCAAGTCTTAGTTTCTTTCGCAACTGTGACCCGTTTTGTTTTCGAAAATAAAGAAATTATCTTTCATTCACATGCACACAAATTTACCATGATATTGAAAATTACTACTTATATATGTCATTTCTTACGAAAACTTCTTCACATCAATGCATGAAACATCAAATAATTTTAGCTTAAGTTAATTTAGCTGCCAATTATTGTCGGTAAAATGTTGCGTTATCAAGAGTTTCGGCGATAGCTAATTATTATATTTAGAATAATCATATTTTTTACAGCCGATTAAAATCTAAACTAAGATAATATTTACCGGACTCGTTTGAGTTTTTTAATAAAAAAAAAATTACCGAGACAACGTGCAGCAATCATCTTTTATGCTAATAATTAAAGCAACTCAAGAACTATTTATTTTCTATTATGTAAAATTACGAAAAGGTTATGTAATGTGCATTGTTATATAATTATAATCAAGTCATACACATACATAAAGAGGTTACTATAATTATTGACTTCATAGTATCTTCCCGTTGGAACAGATATACTTCGAATGAACATTTTCAATACTGTGTTGGTTACAATATCTTCAAACTCTAGAAGCAAGATTTATATAACCTTTTAAGGGATGATATTTATAACGAGCAATTTTTTTATGTATGCCGAAGTCATTGTTCTCCATATACAAAAAGAAAAAGCTTAATTACATTTTTATAAAAATATATAGTTTTAGATACTGAAACAATCTTTGTTCTAAATCGGAATGAGAGAAAAAATGCATGCGAGTCGATATAATAGCTTACGATACTGAAATATTGTTTACATTATTTATTACCTAGTGAGTTCATCCACAACTTCTCAACAACATTAAAGCTCAAAGATCTTGCTAACTATAGAGAAGAGCAAACGATCTAATATTTTTACATTTGTTAAAACCAGTTTTAACAATTACTGCGAAAAGAAATTCACATTTACGAACAGAATTACTCCTAAAATATTTTGAACCTGAACACACAATTCGTTCGTTAACAAAATTCTAGGAGGAAAAAAAAACTAAATATTCTAAATCTAGAAAGCTAGCCGACTAATACACAAGGATGAATCCAGAAAGCATATAAAAAAAATAACAAAACACACTGAGCTTCAACGATTGTGAGTTCAAACTCAACGATGGAAAAAAAGATATCCACCAATTACCGAACACAAAAATATCCCAAGAAAATATATACCAAAAGGAAAACGAGCTCCGCAAAGCAGCAGTCTTTACACTAAGCGACGCTAATATACGAGAAACACGGAGTTGTCGCTATTGTTTCCGAAAGAAATCGGTTTATACAGTTTGAAATTGGTTGTGTGCTCTTAAAATAAAGACACTAGTGTCCGTTTGGAAGGCGAATCGCCTACTCAGAATCACCGAGGGGGTTAGGCAGCAAATTGGATCGGAAGTCTCAGTTCAGTTTGAAACTCTAGCTCTCGAATTAAGGTCGATTCGCAGTCATTACGCCCGGGGTTTGGGCGGGATTTCTTACCTGGAAACTCTTTGTTTATTCTGGAAAGGAAAGAAACAAGGAGAGAGGGTGTTCGTACCAAACGACTAATTTCGGGTAAGTAGGTCGGGGAATGTCTAAACTCATTCGTCAAGGAAAGTTTAAAATGGTTTACTGAGGTGCAGCCCTGTTTTTCCCTTCTCTACTTTATGCTTTGCTTAATATTATTTCCTAAGAGTTTAAAGGGTGCAGTTAAGTTTTAATCAGATTTCATGATGCGAATTGGATGTTTTCAAAACGTGATTCGCAGCCTCGTTGTTCGTGCAACCAAAAGAACAGCAAAGCCAAATTTGAGTCAGATAAGAAATGGGTGTTTGTACAGCAAACTGCGAAAAAACCGTTGGGCACTTAAAAGACAATGGTAGTCAAAAGTTCACATTGATATGAACGGATTCTTAATTGAACCCAAAAGCTTCTCAAATATACTGTTGTGCTAGAGAGACTTTGCGAAACAGTCCACTCTGCATACAAACAGCGTTATCCCCACAAAGAATAGGAATATGAAATTATTCTTACACTTTTTGGGGTTCGCTGAAGTTTTTCGTACGCTATGCAGAGAATGAGAGAATTACTGCGTTATTTTTCATTACATGCACACAGGGTAGGCTCTGAAGCAAAACATGATATGTAATAATGTGTAAATAAAAACAGAAGTATTTATTGGGACAATGACAACATTTGAAAAACTTTAGGACTTCTACCTTTTAACAGCTGAAAAAATAAGAAATTCAAGTAAAAATAATACAACAACAAATGTTGTCATAAGTTTTATGTTTATTCATCAAAAGAAACATCTTCTTCCAACTTACCTCAATCTAAATTTTGATGATTTTTAAAGTTGTTATTAACGCCTTGTAAGAGCAGTGTTTTATTGGAAGTATATAGTTTAATAAATCTAGCATCACATTTTTTTTTTTTGCTTGTTCCTTTTGAAATTGTTCACCCTTTTGGATACAATAATGGGTGATTTATATTTTTTAAGATTTCTGGCTTAATTATTTTTTTATGTCAATCAAATGAGAGACATCATCATCATCGTCAAAATTATATTTTTATTCTTTTAAATTTATTTTCCATCAAATCCATTTTTATTATTTTAAAAGCAATTTTTACAGTTATTGAAAAATATTTACAATTTTTGATAACACAATAATTTTCATAAGCACTTCAATATAATATTTTTATGTGTAAACTAAAGTTTAGATATTTCAAATTAAAAGAGAACACGAACATAAAACTTACTAGTAGCAGAAGTAACAGTTATAATTATTATGAATTTGTTGTTCTGCAGCGTTACCAAAAAAAGTATCGAAAGAAGAAGAATTCAGTTTTTATTGCAAAATTTATGTAAAATACTATTGATAAAAAGTGGACTTATTCACAATGGGCTTCCGAAAGAATCATACAACATATTCAAAAGCAATAAAAAAGGGGCTGTCTGAAGTAGGAAAAACAAAACAATGAGTAAATCCTTTAATAACTGAGAAGAATATTATTCATTGCATAAAAAACCTTAAAAAATCAGAATTAAAAAAAAATGGACAACTGTATTGGCTTCTAAACAACTCATCTAATGATCTTACCTTGCGAAGGCCTTGATTTCGACTGGTGATTCCATTTTAAATAAAGTATTCACCTAAAAAGAAAACCTACGGATAATGCCACACTAAATGGATATCAAATATCATTTGTAATTTTCCATCTAACAATCTTAACAATACAAATAATTTTAATCCCATATTTACTAAATGTGTTGCTGAAGTTTCAAAATAATTTTTACGACAGTACCCCCCTCCCTCTACAGTATTCGTGATTTTTATTTCAGTTTCGACAGCAGCATCTGGCCCATATGAGAAGGGGACGAATAAAAAAAAAAGTAATAAAAGAAAACCCGCCATTAGAATTTCATGGATCGAGAAAATTTCTTTTCTTTAAATTCAACGAAATCACTTTTTCTAAAACCAGCACTCCCTTCTTTTAAACTCTTTTCTCGACTTCGGAAACAAAGTTTGAAAACCAAAAGCTTGAAAAAATATACCAAGGCGTGGGTGCAGACATAAAAAAGGAAAAGATGAAGGGGTGGAAAAGTGCCTTATTATTTGCCGCCCCTTCTCTTCCAGTCTATCATGTGACTCCGCGCGAGATTTATGAGACTTTAAGTGCTGGCATTCGTCTCATCGTGTGGATGACGGATGTCCTGGAGGGGGGTTGACAAACTTTAAAAACGATAAAAAAAAAAATCGTCTTATTCCCCCTTCACCCTGTTTTTTTAAAAAAATCGGACTCAAAAGACAATTTATTCTTCACAAAAGCAGAAAATTTTTCTAAAGATGGGTTGAAAATCTGTTTAAGTATAAAAAAGAAACATTGAAATTTGAAACGCAAAAAAGCAAGTGCATAGAGTGAATAGTTCCATCTCTCTGTATTTTATATTCTAAAACCGAAGCTTAAAGTGTTTGTGATATATGTTTCACGCCTCATAAAACGAGAAAGATTTACAGCATATGATTATATATATATATTGAAATAATAATTAAATTTAACAACAACCGCTAAAATGACTTCGATCCTTTCGTTATATATTTCTTCTTGCATTCAAATTAAATGTTATAAGTTTTTCTTACCAGTCTGGTTATATATTATTACTTTTTTGTGAAGTATATACAATTAACACAAAGCTGTAACATTCATTTCCTAACACAAAATTTTCATTACATAGGGGGAAAAAAACAAATAAAAATTAGAAATCCTCAATCCTAGATTCAATATTTAACATACGAAAGGATTTTTCTTCCTTATTGAAAAATGTATGTGGAGAAAGGGATACAAGCTTCGTCATTTTACTGTGATTGCAACACCATGAGTCCCGTGTTTTGTCTATTTTTTGACATTAATAAACCTTTTAATCATACATTTGATATGTAACACAAAAGTAGTAGAAAATGTGTTTTATGCTTTAGTATACAAAATATACATTTGTGGTTTTTTTTTTTTTTTTTTTTTTGTAAAAAAAAAAAAAAAATAAAGTATTTCAATATAGATCGGGCATTTGAAAAAATTTTTTTTGGCATATTTGATGTCTTACCATGGCGATTGTGCGAGTATATTTTTTATTTTATTTTTGCATCACATTTGCTGCGTCATATATATATATATATTAAAACAAGCTATGCAAATAGCTCCCTAATTCATACAGATAACTTTTATAGGCAATGGTTTATTGTCTCCTAGTGGAACAGGAAGAGAGAAAGAGAGAGAACCAGATAAACACAATAAATGAACAAAACTTCTGAGCCACATGATAAACTATCATCATACGTTTCTATATGTAGATATGTATTTATTCTTTATTCCGAAAGTTTCTTCGTATAATTATTAATCAATTTACAGTTTTATCCACAGAAGAAAAAAAGAGTTATGAAGATTTCATAATTAAATGTGTTGCTAAATTCCATAACTAAATCTGACCAAGGATTACGTTGAATAAATTATTCGAAAAAAAAATTATATTAACAATATTTTATTTAATAACTATTATTCCAAGATTCCGATCATATGATGCCCAACAATTCCAAGATGCCTTTGTTCTTTGTATAAAACCGAGCCTCAAAGTTTGAAAAGTAAGGCATGTAACATTTTTAACAGGAATGTTAGAAACAGCAGCAGATTACTGAGAGCTAATAATCACGTCATCAAAATCACTTTGCTTATTTTCAAATAATTTTGTTAAGATTTCTTAAGAAATAATTTAAAGGCAATGAAATTATATTATTCAATAACGATTTTTTACACTTATAAAACTGAAAAAAAAATTCGAGCGAATATTTCAAGAATTGCGAGTCAAGGAACTCGTCACTAGTATCAATTCACAAGTTCGTTAACAAATTTTATATACAGGCAATATTTTTCTTAAACAGCACCAACCAACTACAAAAACCTTCGGACTGAATATCCTTTTCACTGTATCAGTTATAAGAGCAATGCCTTGAAGCTCGTTCTTTTCCGTTTTTACATAGATTTTATTTTATACATAGTTTAGTAAAACTCAAATATTCACCTAAATTTTTCCAAGATCCATAAAAATTGATTGAGGATAATACCTTACGAAATCTTTTTTTATCAATAAAATATTTCGGCTGCTCTCTTCAACAATCACGACAGGTGCAATAACTAACCTGACAGAGACGCCGTTCTTTGCATCATCATAATGATACTGGAGGGGGGAATGCAGTGTCTATTTTCAGCAGCGACGGAAGAAGTTAAAATGCCTTATAACTAGCCCGTAGGGTAATTTTCTTCGGTCTAGTTGATAAGAGCATTGCAAAGAGGTGACATGGAGAAGTTCTCTCTGGACTGAAAGATTGAAGGATAGAAGCGTCTACGGCGTTGACTCCTCCCCGCGCAGCTCAGTCAGGAACTACTGGTTGCAAATGCCCTCGACGCAAAAACTTGCCTCTGTTTGTCGAAGACAAAAGCACATAAATCATGACTTTAATATATTAGCTGCGGCGCACGCGTTAAATAGACCAGCTATCTCAACTAAAGACAGCCAATGACGTCAAATGGAAACTGTTGCAAGTGAAACTCAATACAGCAGAGATGGGATGTATATTAATTGCTATAATGGCTAGAAAAACAATCTTCGCTCAAATATTGTTCAGAATGACCCCCCCCCCTCCTCTTCGTATCATCATGATAAAATTTAGGGGGCGTATGGGGTGGTTCTCTTCGACAACAACGACAGATGTTAAAACGCCTTAATAACTAGCCCAAGGGGAAATCCTTTTTGACCTGGTTGATAAGAGCAGTGCAAAAGAGACAGGACAACTTTCTTTGATCGCAAAGATTGAAAGTTCGAAACGGCGCCATTATTCAAAGTCAACCAACCTCTCCCGCTACGGAGTATAAAATCATTTCCCGATGAAGCGGGGAAAACATCACTCCTGCAAAAATATGAAAATTTATTTCAGCTATTGTGTATTATATTATTAGTACTTATATCAGAAAAATCAATCTATATAAAATCACGACGTAAAAATTTTAAATGCAGCAGGCAATGTTCCTTTAACATTACCCCCCCCCCAAAACAAAAAAAAAAAAAAAAAAAAAAGAACAAAAGCAAGTAGTTAAATCTCTCTTTCTTGTAAACAGAGAGACAGTCTCCTTTCATGTGATTGAAATTCATATGTTAAAAATAGGGGTGTGTATCCCCTGACAAAAGTTCATATCAAATTGCTTAAACTCTTATATACTCAAAGATTTTCAAAAAAACTAAACACGCATATTTTCTTGAACATCCTTAATAACTGCCGTATCTATCTTCATTTTTGCTCGAGAGAAAACGAAAATACAATTTCCGAGTAACTTTCAACCAGCACTGCTATGACCTATCAACCGTGTATCGAAAGAAAAAAAAATGAGAGATGGAAAGAGTGAGCACGGAGAGAGAATAAAAAATAGCGAGAACGAGCGAACTTCATCGAAACGGAATTCGAGAAGTTCGCGATGAAAGAGGGGTGGGGGGATTGAAGACTTCGAACACATTTTTTTTTTTTAAAAAAAAGAAAGAGGCGACCAATTGCCGTCCGATCCTGGAAAAGCGAGCGAATTGAGGAAATGGTCATCCCAGGAGTTCTTCCTCCTGCCTTTGATCTCCAAGAAGGAGTGAATGAGTACTCCGTCCACCCCTACCAACGTTCTTTTATTCCAATTTTTTCCCCTTCGTTCTAAAACTCGGAGCGAGAGCTAGGGATCTTCAAAGGACCAAAGGAAGTGGGAATAGGAAATGCAATCAATTACACGCGAAAAGGAATCCTTTTGAAGACAGAATTTTCGCTTCTCCCTGCTGCACCTCTTGGCTTCTTCCTTTGTAAGATCGTCTGAAGAATTGGAGAAGGGGTCCTCGCTTAAGACAAGTCGATCCCTTTAACACGAAATAGATCGGTGGAACAGAAACAGCTATTCATAAGGCAGGCACAGTTAAACTCAAATATTTTTTTTTCCCTTCTCATTTCAATTTGTTACGGTCATCAATTTCAACTAAGGTTTTGCAACAAATGGTCATAAATTTCAGCTACAGTTTCACAACTATCTCATTCAATTACGAATGCAAGGTGTCATTATATGCATTTTTAAACGGTTTAATAGTATTTCATAATATTAAGACAAAAATGAACAAAGATTGACTTTAAAATGTTGTTCCAAAAAATTATAATTTTAAATGACTAATTCACAATGAAAGGTAATATATTATTTAATTCCCCTTTCAAAGATGTCAAGTTACTTCATTAGCCTTATTTTGTAATGAATTGATATTAAGTTTAATATAATAGTTTTTAATAGACAAGCTAGAGTATTAGAGGAAAAATATTTATAAAAATTATTTACGTTTAAAAAACATATTATTTTTTATATGTTCAACTTTTCCTTCATATATACCAAATTCTCGTCTATCTCTGTTATTAACTATTCGCCAATAAATTAGAAATGGTTTGATTATCCTTCTGAATATTCAAAATCGTTCAGAAACTTATTGTAATTTCAGTACATAATATTAAATTCCTTTTCAATTTAACTAAACACCAGTGTTCATTTTATAAAGATTTTCGCTATGACCTGCTCTGTCTACCCAGCGGATATCAGCTAACGACACAAAATCCTTATTTATATATTTTAACTATAAATTACAGAAAACTTTAAATATTTTCAATTGTTTGGAAGAAGGAATTGTTTAGACTGTTATTTCTCAAGAGAAAAATTACTATTATGCTTATGTGATTAATTTTTTTTTCCAAGTTTCATTCAAAACTGTACTTTTTTACGAAATAAAATCAATTTTCTTCAAACTTTCGCGACTTTCCTTTTTATTATTTAGAATGAACCCAGATCTCACCTTTATTTTTGCTTTTAAATGTGCTGGGCTGAAACAATCATTTCAAATATATATATAATATGAGTGCGTGTTTATGTTTATTGAATGATTCTGGAGCATTTTTTCTAATTGATAGTGTCCAAGCCTAGAGGAAAGAAAGCTTTAAATTGTGCAGACCGCTTATATAACATAGATGGAAACGGGAAAAGCCCCGAAGAAATTTTGCTTAGAGAACAAAAAAGAGGGTTGCGCTGTAGCATTACACGCTATTTCCAAAGGAAACTCAGTAAACTGAAATAAAAAGGAACATGATAAATTGATTTATCCCTATATATGTGTGTGTATGTGTAAATTCTAAAAAGTTAATAAAGTAACAAAAATACGATTTAAAGAACGATTGACATTCAAGAATTAAATGACAATTGCTCATGACAGCACTTGTATTGAAGTAGGAAAGAAAGCTTATATGCGATATAACAAAGCATATTTCTTGTACTATACTAAAGACGATGAGTTATTTAATAAAGCATCAAAATATGACATCTACGTGGAGAAAAAAAGAATACATTCGAATGCGTTTAATACATAATACACTCTCACGAAAAGGTAATCTAAAACACGTTCATTTTAGATCGCTTTTCCTTGGTTACTTTGCCTTCCATGTGTTTTTAAATATCTGTTTTTTTAAAGAGACACCCAAAGGAAGAACGGGCGAAAGGGTAAAATTGCAGACCTTTAGGATCAAAAAAAGATCATTCATCACGCGAAGGGAGAGAAGACATAAAATACGGAGACAAAAAACTTTTGAAACTAAGTAACACTTAATTTTTTTTCTCCTTCTTTCCGACATGTGCTTAAAAACTCAAACAGGGAAGTAAAGGCCTCTTCAAAATGACGTGTAAATGCGAAGGCCCAGATGCGATACACAGGATGTGGTACATAAGTGTCAAGATGTCACTGCGCATAAAAAGGAATAATTTACGACTTGCGTGAGCATTTTTGGCAAGCTTTTCTCTCTCTCGTCTCCACTCCAGTCTTGCATTTCGATAGCAAATTCCATCAATATTCATTCTTTGGGGAGAAATGCTATAAAATGAAAATATGATGCGTGCTCTTTTTAAACTCCGAGACAAGAACGTTTTTTTAACTTTCTAGAAGTGACAGGAATATAAAGAGAAAAGTAAGAATGTTCTCATACTGGTACAAAAAAATGGCTTTATTCGTTTACCTTGAGAATAAGTAGAATTCAGGAATAATTGAACTGTTATGTACAAGATTTTTGTTTAATTAATCAAAGGAGCTCTTAATTTCGTCCAACCAAAAATGTCGTCCCTGATCACTTTTCAAAATAAAGTATTATATGCAAGTCACTTGTTTATTATAAACTGATTACTTCCTACCGATTTTTCTTTCATAAATTTCTTTCTGTGTACCGTTACTAATTTCATAACATATTACCTAAATGATCAATTTAAGCAAATCATAAAAATATGGTTATGAAATATAGTTTCAGTGTCTCTTCAGTTTGTTTTTATTCTCATGAAACAATTGGGATGATGATGCAAAGGAAGAAAATATGGCTTAAATATTTCAGAGACTAAACAAGAAACTGACTATTTTTGGAGAGCAACTTTTTTTTTTCCGAACGCTAAACTATTTTATAACAAGGACTTTTGACATTTTGAGATAATACAATTTCTATCCGGAGAAGGAAATTTGATAATCTTACATGAAAGAAATTGGATTGTTACAGAGTTCGGTTAATGCTCATATAATGCAGGTAGAATACAAGACATTTAGCTTCTGCTTTTTTTATTGTTCCAGACTGCTTCAAGAAAGAAAAGAACTCATTTTGAAATTGAAATCAATCTATAAGAATTTTTTCTTACAGCATTTCATACATCTATAGGAAACGGATAGGCTTTCTCAACCCTTTGTACTCGTAATTTTATCCATTTTGCCATTCCGGTTAATACATTTTTGGAAATTACTTCTTAATTTTGGATAATTTTATTATTGGCCATAAAAGGGGCTTTTATTTACGTGCAATCACAAAGTACCGTCCCCGATTACTTTTCAAAACAATGTGTTAAATGCACGTGACTTGTTTAATCTAATTTGATTTGTTCCAACCGATTCACAATACTTTCAGTTTGAATTGGAGTCGCTTCATTGAAGTATTAGTATTAAGAATAGATCAATATGCTGAGATTTATTTATTTATTATTATTATTTTTCATTTTCCGGCAGCAATAATTACATTAAGCGTAAATATATGCAATTGAATAATTTATATCGTTAGCTTTAATTTTACACTACGTGACTGTGAAAATGCAACACATAGTTTGCATGTGCAGATAATGATGAAATCAGGGAAAAGAGAGACACAGTAACGATCAATAAGTGATGTTCATTACAACATGATGCACTCATAAATAGAGTGACGATACAGTATGCTTAGTAATTTGTTGAACCACCCTTGGCGGCAATACATTCAGCAACACATCTAGGCACAGAATCAAAGAGTGTGCTGATTGTCTCCAGAGGGATAACTCTCCATTATTTCTCAAACATTTGCCACAGGCCCTCTTCTCAACGTGATGGTAGTAGCCTACACAAACGACGTCCAATCATGCCCCAACATGTTCGATTGGTGAGAGATCCGGAGAGACGGGTGGCTAGGGAAGCACCCGGGTAACTTGAAAAGTATGTTAGCTGATGCGCGCCATGTGCGATCTGGAGTTATCCTGCATGTAAAAGGCATTCGGTATTACCTGATGAAAGTGTGAAGTTACGGGATGGAACATGTCATCCACGTGCCATGGGGATGTCATACAGCAAACAATACAAAGTAGTGGTGATCTGCAATAGTAAGCGATTGCGCCCCAAACCCTGAAGCCACTTTGTCGCGTGGTATGCCGTTCCACAGTGGCGGCTGGTTTGGACCTGTCATGAGATCACCGCCAGATTTGTAAGCAAGCGGATGCTATCTCTCCTCAAACAAAACGTTATACATCCAAAAACACCACATCATGCCTCCTCGATGTTCACGCGGCTCTAACCTAAAACAATCGCAAAAGGTAGTGCCTGCGCTGTAGATTCAATGGTAGCCTTCTTAACGGACACCATGAATGTAGGTCCAAGGATGCCAATCGACGAATAATGACCATGCTTGATATAGTAGCATCAAAAGTGTCCTGCACTTGCCGCAAAATGTTGATGGGAGTGGCCTGTGGGGTCTCCAGCACAAGTCTGTGGACGCATCGGTCCATGCTTGCTTATGTCTCTCAGGCAGTACCACCATCCCTAGAACGTGCTACATTACCTTCTTGCAACCATCTCTATCAAAACCGGAGCACGGTAGACGCGTGTAGGTGCTTGTCTGGTGTGGTTCGGTGCAGGGACTAACTTGCTTTTCTTAGTCCGATCACCATATCCTTAGTAACACTAGTCTGTCTGCTGGAAATACTTCAGTCTTAAGTGTCCTGGAATTCTCAGTACTAAACGTTTAACCCGCGACAGAAAAATAATTTGCAAGGAGATTATTCTGGCCGACGGAGCAGCACAACTATTGTCGATTCTACAGATTCTTTCCTTTATATCTCGCTTCACCTGACCCAGAATACAATGCCCTTCGAATCATTTGCATAACTCTTGCACCGCATTTACTCTGCAGTCCACATATATTTCTAAGTATATATTCGTAGTGTTGCATTTTCACTATCACGTAGTGTATTATCTAAAGAGAATACTATTGCCCACTTCAATATTATATCATTTAACTCTAATATTTAATTGAATAATTTTATTTTTTTAGCATAATGGTTTGTTTTATTATTTTGCCTTTGTTTTTATTCGGTAGAAGCTATATTTTCAACAAAAAGGCTTAAAACAGAAGTTAAATTGTGTGGAATGTATCATATAATGTATCCAGTTATCACAAACTTTAGTATGAAAGATTTGAATAAAAATTATTTTTTTAAAAAAAGTCAGACCATTTGGGGGCTAATTCTGTTTTAAGCAAACATTGACGCAGAACAATTTAAACTGTTCCATTATTAAGTCCTGCAATCATGATTAAGATAACTGAGACATTAAAATGCTTCCCATTTAGCATTTTTTTTTTCTTTCGATGCCAAAAAAATAGAGGAAACTTTGCAACTCTATAAATGTATTGATGTATTATTTATGAGAATTTCATTAATAAGAATGTTCGAGATCTGAACTGCGTTTTTCTCAAAATATGGTTTTTCAGGATTCTGTGTACAGTATTTTGCACATTACACAGTATTCTGTGTACAACATTTTGAACATTACACAGTATGTGCATAGTATTCTGTGTACAATATTTTGCACATTATGAGGTTATTTCCCACATTGCGGCATAGTTAATGCTACCAAATATTAATTAATACTAACAAATTTTAAATATTGCACAGTATTTGAATTAAAATAACAGGAAATTCTAATAATAAAACTTTAAAAAAAAAACTTCTAAATTTTATTAAATTTAGTTTTTTGTACGTATAATTATATTCAGCGTTTAGAATGTTATACTTGTTCGTACTCTTAAGTAGCCCTCAAATTTTTAAGGCTATGAATGCCGTAAATTTTATGGAAGATTAACTAAAGTTAAGTGCATGACTAACAAATATAAACAAAACTATTGATTATTAAATGATCACACATAATAATCTTTTACATAAACAGATATACAAATATACAGATATTTCAACGCTAAAATATGACTTCTGTTGCTTTTAATTTAAAAAGTGAGGATAATTTAGACTTTGCACAAAAATATAAGTTCATTTTCTTAGTCGAAGGGCCTCTAAGTTAATTAAAATTATAATGCACTTCATTAATTAATTTATGATACATTTGTAATGTCACTGTCTTTTGAACAGTAAAATAATAATAATAAATCATACATTGAAAGCATTAAAATGCTTCAAGAAAATAGCATTCTTTTTATTAGAACGTTTCAAGCTATTTTTGTAAATAAGAGAAAAACAAGATTTTAAGTTTTAAACCACATTTACGCTATTTCTTCACATTTCATTTACCTTTCCTTGATATTCAATCAATTTCATGGTCAACTATCAAGGATGTTGACTGATTAAATAGACGGAACTTAATTCCTAACACGACATGGATACCTGAGAGCATATGAACTGTAACAATCTGTTACAGATGAAAGACTCTTGCAGATAACGAAGATTTCCAAGATTTGAGAGAACAGAAATGTTGTGCGTGACATATCATTACCAAAAAAAAGGAGATATCTGTCCTTTAATTTGTTTAAAGAATGTTTAGTTAATTTTAGGAGAAAAATAATTGCATCTTTCTTTTAATTGCATCTTTCTTTTAAATTCAGTCAAAACACTTTATTTTATTTTTAAATGTTGTTGCTATAAAAGTGTGAAAATTTTCAGGTTCTATGTGAAAATTTTCAGGATATTTGTGACCAACGAAACATTTTAATTTTTTAAAAGAGCCATGATGAGAGACAGACCAGACAGCATAAACTGGAAAAAAGAAAATTATACGTAAAGGTAAATATTCTATAACAAACAAAAATGTATCATAATAATCTTTGAGCATTATAAATGAATATGAGGAAAAATTTTTTAACTCCATATAATTTCAAATCATAATAAAAACTATATTTGAATGTTACGTTGGGCACAATGGAATGATCCTATATTTATAATACACATTATAAATATCAGAATGATCATTTTTATTCATTATTATAATAAGAAAACCTAATTAATATTCTATTAACAAATCAGAATAATTCTTCAATATTTAAACTTTTATAGCAATTAATAAATTATGCAATTTTTTTTTCTTTCATATATATATATATATATATATATATATATATATATATATATATATATATATATAGTGTCCTTTAACAGTAGGTTCACTTTGACAATGACAGAAATAAAAGTTTTTGGTAACTAATCCAAGGCAGGATCCTTTTTGGTTTAGCTGTGTTGAAGGCATTACAAAAGAAGACCGAACGAGTGGGTTTCGGACTCAAAGATAGGGAGTTCGAATGACCGCCGTCCCCAATATCACATGACCTGCACCATCACGATGGTAGAAAAAACCATCTTTTCCATGTGCCAGGAAACAAAGGACTTTGAACATTAGAAAGCAGCACAGCCTAGAACAACTGGTTGTATAAACTTGTCTCTAGGTCTAACTGAGACACTTACTCTAAATCATGACGAATGATATACAGGCTACGCACATGTGTCAAATAAACTTGCCATTTGAACCAGAGATAGTTGATGACGTCAAATGAAAATTATCCAAATGACACTCAATATAATAGTATATCGATTGCAATAATGGCTGAAAAAACCAACATTCTCTAAAATCACCACGAAAGTCCCCTGATTACTCCGTATCATTTCGATGATATTGGAGAAGGAGGGGCTGGCTTCAATAACGACAAAAATAAAAGCCCTTGGTAACTAATTGGAGAAGGAATCGCTTTCGGTTTAGTTGTCAAAGGCACTACTACAAAAGAAGTCCGAATCGCCACCGTCACCAAAAACAACCGACGAGGTAGAAAAAGCACCCCAAAGTGGCGGAAAACACTTCCGCTGAATTACTTTGGTGTGGAATTATAGGTTCTGAAACGAATTAAATCTTAAAGGATTCAAAATCCTAAGGAATTTTTGATGTAGAACAAAATGTCAGCAAAAAAAGTCGGCATCATTAAACAGCCCACAAAATTCAGAGTACATTGTAGCAGATCTTGACGTTTACTAAACAAAACAAAAATTAAATGCAATTGAAAATTTTAATGCAAATAAAAATGAAATCGGCAAACGCATTTAAATGTAACCTCAATAATTCAATCATTGTTTTACGTCAACATACTTAAGTTCAATCAATATTGCGGTGACACACGCACAACATTGATGATTATGCTTGCGCATTAAAAACAACAACACACACATAATTTATTGCTAATATATATGACAATTAGAATACTCTTAGATTATCGCCAAAATACATGAAGAATGTTGGTCCAATTAGGGATCCCTGATTAACACTGCTCAGAATCAGTTGATACGGTATTTTTGTCTTCTAAAGTTCGAATTGGAACGTACGAATGCGTAAGATTTTAATTAGGACAGCGGAAATACCTTACCGTACCAACCTACGTGAATAAGCCATTATGCCAATTTTCGTCAGAGACTGAAATTACGTGTAATCAGTGAAAGTGAAAGATTAAATCTGTCGTGAATCCTTACGGTAGCATTATCTCGATGATGACTCGTTTTTAATTACAAAGGTTTAATTGTTCATTAATTAGATTATTGCGAAGGCAAGATAATTAATTCCAGTGCTTCAGAAACATATTTGCCGACTCAGATGAGATTCTGATTAGCGATATTTTTGGGAATGCTTCAACTATTAAATGTCATTTCTTTTTTCTCAAAATTTTTTTTTTTCACTCATATAATCAAAAATCGTTCATATAATATTATTTTCCTTATCTATCTTCAATTTTTCGAACAGGACAATTTTTAAAGAAGAAATTATTCAAGACAATTTACTTTTGACCCGCAAATTAACAAATCCTAGAATTGAAATGAACTTCCAGAATTTAATGAAATAATTCACTTAACGTTCCTAAAGATATTTATTTCGAAAATGCTTAGATATCCAAAAAATGGTTTAAAATACTGTCAATTCCATTTCAAAATAATTTTCAAAATCATACTTTTTCACACACAATCTCTAATGAAATTACAACTACACTATCATAAGCTCCAGACAAGTACATACCTAAATTAACAGCTAAAATACAATGTAATTATTTAGAAGAACCAAAACAAAATGATTAACTTACTAAAAATTTCCAATAAAAGAATCTAGCACAGTCAGTTAAAAAGAAATTCCACTTCAAATGATATTTGTAACAAAGCATGAATAAAATAGAGCAATGCAAAACTTCACAAGATTTTGGAAATTAAACTTGACAACAAACTATTTTTAAACTGAATGAACTCAGCAATATTTCATTTCAAACGAATAAATTGAATAACATCTTTCTTTAAAGAATATAACTTGATTCAAAAAACCAAAACAAGAGTAATCATACCAACATTTTTCAGCAAAGATATCAATTTAAGGATTCTCGTCGTTAATGTAACTAATTTTATCTGGTCTAATTATAGGTTGTCAAATCAACGAAATCAAACATTTTAAAAAAATCATGAGACGCAGTAAACAAATCTCCTCGAGACGAGGCGTAGCAAACAAGTCTTCTCTGTCTTGCACCATACAGTTAAAAGATGGTTACAGTTTAAAGGCCTGATCAGAATTACAAATGGTACCGGTCAGTAAATTTTTTTGCTCCTTGTTAAAAGTAAGATACCTAATGTGTCCACTCACAAGTCTACATTCAGGTGCTTCTATCTATCTTTATGTTAAGAACTCCACCATCAAGGTCACCCTGTTACATCGCGAGTGAGTAGAAGGGGTTTTTCCATTATTGAAGGTTTGAAATTTGAAATATGTGATCAAGTGTTAAACGAAAAAAATATGTACTCTTTCAACAAGACTTTTTGAAAAGGATACTTAACAATATCTTCAAATTTACATTTTTTGAAGCAAGGAACAAAAGGTACGACAAAATTTTCCTTATCAAAGGGTTACAATGCAAAACATACGCACTCACACAAGATGGCGGAGGAAAAAATGAAAAGAAACAACGTGAAATATATTCGCCAACAGTCCTTGAATAAAACAGCGTTTTTGTCACGATCATTAAGAAGAGAACATCTTACTTCATATAGAATGCTGAATACATACCAATATAAAGTACACCGAGGAGCATCCAGAACGTCTAAATAAAAAGATGAGACATGAAAGAAAAAGATATATATAGCATTACAAAAAAAGGCAGAGAGCAAAGTAACGAGTGAGTCCAACGGATAGTTATAACAGCCTCTGCCATCGATATCATTCCTTTCCGAGCTGTTGAAGGGGGAAATCTCACACATTTCGTTTTTCATTAAAAAAGAAAGAAACACCTACCACCAAAAAACACCCAACTCTCGACTGAAAAAAAATTGGCCATGATAGATGATGCTGGCGGACACACAGAACAGAACGCTCTGGGAGGGGAATCCAGCTCTCAGCGTACATTTGTAGCCGCAATAAAACACAACACGCGCTCTATCTGTATCGATGGCGAACAGCTGATAGATAGATATAAATGTGAGTCAGACTCGGCATCCATTAATCTCCGCTGGAAAAGGGTGCTCTCCGGCAGCACACACCCCGAAAATAGATGACCCCACTCCCGCAGAAAGGCACCACGATCCGTAATTGATTACACGGAGACATTTGTGTAAGGAAGGTATTTCTGGGAGCCTAACCCCTTGTCGTATTCCCAGCAATCTAAACAAGACCGCACATGTTGGTTCTCTAACCAGGTATTGATCTAAAGGCCTGATTCTTTAAGAAGATTCAAAGGGTTCATCTAGAGCTGAGAAATTCATAGTTTGGATGTATATTTTGACAAAAATACTTTCTCGTATATGGTTTGTTCAAATAGAAACAATCTGGAACAGAAGAAAAAAAATTGCTTAGTTATTCGAATGTCAACAAGTATAGAAATGCTGAGTTTCTCGGCATCAATTCGAAGACTCGATTTTTAAGGAAGCTTAGCTCTCATTTCAAAGAAGCTCATTGTTTCCGATGAAGGTTCGTTTAAAAATAAATATACTGGTCGTTCAAGAAAAAAAATGTCCTTAAATAGAAGGTATTTTTTCCAACGATCTAAATACGGTGGTTGTCAAAAGCAAATACTGATCTACAGACTTCGACTCATTAAGAGACACGTATCTTAATATTCATCATAGAAGAATTTGAAATTATATTAACTTCTTTATTTAATAAATTTGTTCCTAAAAAGTGACATGTTCTGGAATTAAAAACGTTTGGAAACAGATTTTTACTCAGTCAATAAATTGAAAATTGCCGATATAATATTTTCTGAATCACATTTCTTTAATATTCCCTTTAAGAAAGTCTTGTACCAAAACCTTAAAATATTTTTATTTCCATATTTCATTCAAAATAATATGAAAGATAGTATTCTGAGGATGCAAGAAAGAACAGTTCAAATTGAAATTAATTCTGAACCTTTGAACATTTTTCAAAATGCCTGAATTAATTTCCATTTCGGGCAAAGACAAAGAAAAAAATTACGCTTTAGAGTAATTGGTGTTTGCATGCGCCCAAGAAAGAGAAAATTGCTTGCGCCTGCGTGTGTGAGAGAGAAATGTAAAATACATGCGCGCTATAGAATTAAATATTATAAAACTGAATAACTAGGCAATCACGACTACTATCAGCGGAGGTGAGACGTGTGTGTCTCAGATAAAAGTAGTTAAATAGAGAAATGTATCTCAAAATTTACAGTACATTTGTTAGTAAAAACAAATTTTACAGTTTTTCCATACGAGTGGTTTTCTGAACTATTTGTGAGAAAGATATTTTTTAAACCAACAAACGAAGCAAATGCATAGCTATTTAAAAAAACCAAAATGTAATAATGTCCAAGTACCAATTAAAAATAGATAAAAGCAATAATAATTTTGAAAGCTTGAGTAGGATTTTACACAGTAAGTCACTCAAAACTGGCAAAAAATGAAGGAAAAAATATAAATAAATAAAATTGAAAAATCCTTGGTAAATGATTTTAAAATGAATAAAAATCTCTCACGAAATGAAAAGTCCAGTGCAACTTCTAAATATGGTCATAGATTCCGATATCATCGTAATCATTCAGAAACACCAATCAGCTAAATTACCTAAAACTTGTTTTCGTCTTCTTTCGAATCGTAAGCATTTAGAATCGTCTATCATTCCAAGATATACGAGAGCATCATCACATACAAGCAAATATGCTGAAATAATTTCTCATCAATAAAAAAAAAATACATGAAGGACATCATTGAAATGCTATTATTAAAAAATATCTAGTACGTCAAACATTCTTTAAAATTTTCAAACTTTTGAACTTAGCCAGTAACATAAATTTTGATGGTCACTTTCTGAGTAACTGTCCATCATCAACGCATCCCCAGTTTGGGGATGGATGGTGATGGATCGTTTGCAGAAGCGGCAACTTCGCACACCCCTTACATCCTTTTTTTTATTATGATTGTTTTCTTTATTACGGATGCAGCAGAAGACAAACCGGGACACGGGCAATACATTCCGTTTTTAAATCGGAACGAGAGGGGAGCAGAACCAGGATTAATCGGATTCGGGAGGGATGTCTCGATTCACTGCACACCGCAAATGGGTAAAAAGTGAAACAAGCTCAATGTTCTTTGTACCCGAACAATTGCATTGGCGGGAAAATATTTTTGAGGAAACAGGTGCACTTTTATGAAGTCTGATAACAGCAAACCTACATCTCTAATGGAGTTTTCCAATGTGCAGAATGTTACAGAAATACACAGCACAATTTCAACCAGAATTCCTTCTCAATGGAATATGAAGTTCCAGGAATACATGAACGATTTATTGAGGAACGCGAATATCAAGAGGGAAAAAACAGCAAGTGCAACTCGTACAAGATAGCGCGTATAAGGTTTACTTAAAAACTATATTTTAAACAATAAAATACTAAATACATCAAAAGATTGTAAGTTGAATTATTTGCAAACAGATCCGGTCTAGGATATCGAAAATGTAGAAAAACCGGAAAATGTGAAAAACGATTTAAAATAAAATACGAGTATACTTATAAGAAATCATCTTTATATTGAACTTATTGACTATAAATCATATTTACAGAAAATAAACACGTCTAATTCGTGAACGGTAGAAGCACGTTTAAAGATTTTGTGTGTATGTTCGCAGTTTCGATTTAGACAATGAAGCAACGTATGCGGTTTGATCATAGTGATAAGAGGTGTAATTAAATTTTCAAAGTAACACGGAATATTTGTAAAGTTCTCCTCCCCCTATTCTCCTTTCATACATACATAGCTGGGTGAAGAATTAAGTATAGAAAATATTTTTCCCCAAAAAATACGCGGAAGAGAAACAAATAAATTTTATGGAAATTTGCAGATCACCTCTGAAATTTTTTTAAAAAATAATCGTGCCCACTGTTTTGGGGTTATCCGAAGAATCAAGTTAAAGGGATCTAACTTAACGAGTTTCTACTGTATCAGTACTTGTGAGGCGGAAATAAATTTGGTAAAACAGAATAACTTGCGTTAATGTTAGTAATGATAACTATACGTCAATAATGATGAATACAAAAGTGTAAATTATTTTTGAAAATGAAGTACAACATGAAGCAAAACTTTCAAGAATGTAACAATGATTTGAAAGAGGGGGATTTGAATTTAAATCCTCCCCCACCCCAAAAAAAAGGCCTCTAAAATATTTATAAAGACAAGTTTGTACGGAAATGATACACCTAAGATTCATTTAATATTTGTCGGAAATGACAGAAATTAACCAGAAATGTATAACGATATATCTCTAAAAATTAAGAAGAAATGTCTTTACCGAAATTGGTGCATTTTTATTGCGTCTCATAACGGCAAACATGATCTCTACAAGGTTTATTTCAAATGCCTATAACATTTGCAGAATTGCAACACAATATAAATTGAAATTTTCATATTTGGAGCAGACTGAGAATTTAACTATCACTAAGAAGCAATTGAGATATTTGGATACAATATATTCCACATATTAATTAATCATTATTTACATAATGTTGTAAATTACAAATATTAACATTTATTTGCATGGTTTCAAGAAGTCGCAGACGGAAGTAACCCGTTCCGAAAATTTTTAATTTTTCTAAAAATAATCGAGATAGAAACTCAGGTTTTTATTCTCAATATTTCTCTACATTATCTTATCCATCCAGAGTTACACATTTCTTCCGGAATTCCTAGACCTATTGAAAATCATTATTGTAGAGCTCAGGAAATTGAACTCTATAAAGCAGACCATTTAAAAAAATACGGCTTCTTGAAAACAAACAAACCACTATTAATAATATATACGTAACGATAAATTAATACGCACAGAATAAATTTTATTCAGATATTTCAATTATTACTCAATATACTTATTCAAACTTAATGATACTCCTACATTTATTTTCAGATACACAAGAATGATGTAAACAAATCTCGATATCAGTCCTTTAAAAAAAATTTCAAAATTACCTCTAAAACACTTAGAATAAAAGTTTGCAATGACATAATACTAAACGGTAGAAGTTCTGAACAAGTAAAAAAAATGTCTTTGAAAAAATATTTATATTTTCCTGAATTCAATTATTACAACTGTGCATATGTAAATATGATTGGACTCACGTTTCCGAAAACATTATATGGATATTTGAAAACAATTCAAAATCGAACTTCAAAACTTCTAAAGGCTGCCTTTAAAATTAACAAGACAATTCCAAATACAACGAGACACACAAATTAAGAGGTTCACTATAATTGATATTTCAGCCAAAAATACTAATTTATAATAATTAACCTTTTACTAATTACAAAACATAAGTTAGTTACAGAGAGTTTATAAATGTGAATTATTTTTCTTCATATCTCTGTTGATCCGTTTCTTGGAACGATATTAAATGTAATAACTATTTTATTACCTAGTTATCATCCACATATAAACTACTAATTTGGAACTACAGCTCTCATAAACTATATCAGATCAAGGGCGAAGAGAGAAATTTTTCTTGGATGATCCCCCCCCCCTTTTTAACTCATATCTCAAAATCAATTTCATTGATTATTTCAAGGAGAAAAGAAAGTTTAAGTAATGTACGGGACTTCTAAGCTTCAAATTTAAAATTTCAGTATACTATAATCCTCATGGGGGAGGGATCAACCGCCATATCCCCCTCCTCGTCGCTACGCCACTTTATCACATTAATATCCATTGTCATAAAACTAAAAAGTGTGCGACACTTCACAGAATCAACCATTCAGAAAACGCTTACCATGGAAAAAGAGAAGCGATAATTTAAAATTTTAGACATGTCTGAAGCGCGTAAACAAGGTGGGAAAAGTTTCAGAACTATTGCGATTTTCATCAGATATCTTTTTCGGTTTGATATCTGAATTTCCTGCTTTAATAATCTGATCCATTACTTTTATCTTTCCGAATTCAATTAATTACCTGAAGCCATTATGACAACCGAAGAATAATTTATTGCCCGCAATTCAGCTGCTATACAACAATTTTTTAAAATAATCTTGTCATGTCTCCCATACATCGACAAATCATCATTTTATTATCTTCTTTAGGAGTTATTGGACTGTCATTTAGAATTTTTCTCTCTCTAGTCACAGGTACAGCATAGACAATTTTTACAACAAAACTAAATTTTAGCAAATATTATTACTACTTACGCAATGTATTTTCATTCATACTATAAAATGATACGAACTGTTAAACAGGAAATAAAACGAAGAAATAAAACGACGAAACTTGAATTAAAATTATTTGCTCTTCTAACATTGATATCTCACTAAGGTTTTAAAACTTTAAAAAAAAAAAAAAAAAAAAAAAAAAGTTTTCGAACAATATAGAACCATTTTTTCTGAAGATCTAATCTTAATATTCCGTAAGAATTTTCTGCAACTTTGAAACGAAGAAGTAAACCCCCGAAACGAACTTCTGATAATAACATTTTAATAAGCTTTGTCTTTCACCACTTCATACATTATCATCCAAGGAGAAAATAAAAAAAAAAAAAAAAAAAAAGACAAATATAAAAAAATTCATTTAACAACAAATTACAACATCGTATAATTTTCAAAATTTTATATAATATATATATTCTAGAGGTACAATATTTCAAGCCCTAAATTTACAAATAGATTATTTCAGACAAGAGACACTTATACAGAACAATTCTCTTTGACAGTTCTGGGTTCCAAATGAATAATAGCTTTTAAATCTAATTAAGACCAAAACGTTTGGAAGAGAGGAAACTTCTACGATGATGGGAAATACTTTTCCATAAAGTTTTCTACTCATGCAATCTTCCCAATTAGATCGGGCAGAGAGAGCTTCAATAATCTTGTTTTGAATACAAAAGTTTTTAAATTCACTTCTGCGTAGATATCAGTTTTGATCTAACAATTTTTTGGATTTGGTCTACTTAGCTCACTAAAAATGATTGCGCGAGTATTATTTTGTCACTCAAATCACTCGAGTCTTCATTCGGCTTACTGATGATTCTTCTAAGTTAATTTGCTTTAAACTGTCAAAACAAAATAAAATTCATCTTTCCATTGCTTATTTATAACGTGGGACATACACTTGCAAAGTTCTGCTGGATGGAATATTTTGCTTTTAAAATAAAATTTCTCTCGGAGTTTTGAGGGAATTAAAATAAAATTTTATGAAATATCAGGTATTTTTAACACATAAAATAATGCATTGTTTTCCTTTACAGGTAAACAACAATTTAAAAAAAAATGACCAAAAATTTAGTCAAACTGTGCCGATTTTTAATGTCGCTATTTTTGCAATAATTTGAAAGGCATACTATACCACTGTAAACTAAATCTTTCCATATAAATGTACAACTCGATTAATTTTTTAGAATTAACTTATTACAAGAATCATTTTAGAGCCTACTTATATTTTGAAAAATTCCACCAAAATTAATATGTTGAAACAATAAATTGAGACAGAAATGTAAAAAGAAATGAAATTGACAGTTTAGAATTATTTTGCAGCACATAATAGAGGACAACCTTACCTTGCGAGCCAACATAAAATGTGCTAAGAATGTACAGTTTCATTTATCCACCAGGATCAGGACTTTATTTACACATACACTGGATCTTACAAATCTTGCAAGAGTTGTTCGCTGTAGAACTCTTTTGTAGGGGGTGCGATGACCCAGAAAACCATCCTGTCGTCTGACAACTGGAGCACTTTTCCATTTATTCTAATGTACTGCCCCTTCCGAAGCCACCCTTCACAACATTAATGCTAATATATTCAAGCGATTAGAGGGATGAATTTCACACTCACTTGGACTCCTGCTTCGCTAAGCTCTTTCGCTCGGGATATCCGGTACTTTTTTGCAATTTTTTTTAAGTGTAAGTCTCCTATTCCCCTCTGAGACTGAGTAATTCTCAATGGAATTTGATAATGGAGCGTGCCAAAAGAGATTTTGTTGATCCCCGCTCTTTTGACGAGCGTCAACGGACTGTCCCAAATCGGTCATCTCTCCAGACAGCGATAAATAATTTCTTTTTTTTTAAAAAAAAAAAAGGCTTAAGATTTAAAACGTTTTGTTTGACGATTTTCGTAATCTGTCTTTGGTGTAACGGTAAAAGGAGAGAATGAAAGGTGGGTTCCTGTACTGAGTTTTACAGTGATGAGACACAATTGACGATGCCGTTTAGCTCAACAGCACATGCGCAGAGCAGGTGGTAATATTATACGGTAGATTTCCCTTTACGTGTGTAAAGAGAGAATATTGGAAAATCAGGATAATCAGTTTAACACACAGCATTAACAGCTTTCAAATGTATTCATTCGTTTTAAATACTTATTCAAATTCACAAAGTAGCCTCAAGAACAGCGATACCCTATTGGAAACATGAATGAATTACCTATCATAGGATATAGAATCCGTGATCTTAAGGCTATATTTTCTATATCAAGATGAAAGACAGAAATTACGTAATAAATACTAAAAACTTACATAATTAATCTTTAATTTTATTATACAAAATAATAATTTAGTATGAAGTTCTAAACTAAAAATAGTTTTTCACGAGCTACATAATGCCATTTTATCCTTTGATTTTTTTTAAATACACAATTAAAAATAATTTATAAAAATTTTCCTTGTGTGTGTCTATTTTACAACATAAAAAAGTTATTAACTGTAATAATGATTATTGTTACATTTTCATTTATATAAAATTTTCAAAATTTGCGACTAAATAACCTGATAATGTTCATATGCTACGAATTTCATTTATAGATTTAAATTTAATTATAAAGACTTTTATTTAGTACAGAAAAATTTAATACATGCAAGTTGCACTTATTTTTCCTTGGTATAAGTTTCTTCAGTATATTTAAAATTTGTAGGATTCGTAAATTTTTATCTTTATTTCATAAAATCAATCAAGTTGATTAGAGGTTTTTCTTTACGTAGACACGCGCCATATTAGATCTGCAGGATAAAATACAAGTCCATTATGTATTCTAGAACATTTTGTTTCATATTTTACTTAAGAAATTTAAAGACTTCATTCCTTTTCAGAATTATGGTCCTCTTTAATTTATAGCTTAATCTATTTAACTTTTTTTGGTCTTGCTTTGATTGGATTTTGATATGTATTGGCAATAAGTTTATTTATTAATATGCATGTTTATTTTGTATATCTATTGAATATATTTAATTACATTTTATACTTATAATATATATATGTTGTATACGCTCAGGCGACACCAGCGCCACTATCTGTACCCCCGGATGTAAGCGGGAGAAGTAGCGCACTTACTTTTGTCCCCAGCAGCGCGCGCCTAGTCAGGTTTAAAAACCTGTAGATTTGTCATTAAATCTCCTTAAACATAAAAGTCTATTTTACTCCATATACCCCTAGACACCACCACCTCTGTAACATATATATATATACAGAGAGAGAGAGAGATTTATTAGTTTTATATTTTACTTATATTGAGTTGCTGAGGAAAATAATAAAAATTTTGTTTAGGCTCTGCACTTAACCAAATTATATTTGTACTAATTTACGGTACTGCTCAAACTTACAATCAGTTAAAGTGTTTTCTGGGTATGTATATTTCTAATACCAATATACCGCACATTAACTTTCTCGCTAGAAGAGCTCAATTTACATCGAAATTTATTTCTAAATTATTTCGAGTTTAGCAGACAAAATTACTTGTTTCCACTAACATATTTCCCTACTTTTCTGATTAAAAAATATATTATTAAAGAAGAAATAAGATAAAGAGAATAAATATTTCTTTTAATAGCCTCTACATTTAAGATATGCATTGAAATATCATTTATAAGCAATCACATTATCATTATACGGCTGCGGACTCGCGGCTGGCGGTTTTCGTTGAGTGGCGGGTTCGAGCCTTGATGTCACAAAAGACTCGCCGTATACCAGTTTATGTTAAGATGGGTGATTCGTTTATTATGCCTCTATTCTCAGAGCTTCCATACATTTTAGAGAAGTTTCAGTTCTTGTTAAAAGCCATTTTCATTGTATTCTAAAATAAGGTACCGACTATTTTCATTTTTCTTCAAAGTTGCACTAGAATTGAAAAATTTAACCTTGTAACTTCGAACTACTTTCAGACGACACCTGAGCTAGTAATTCTCTCATTACATAGCCATTCTACAAAAATAAAGGTTTTGAATTTTTGTTCGTTTCAATGAGAAGCAATTCCCATTATTACGACAACGGTTTTTGGAAGAATCCTAACTCGAACTCACGATCATAAAAGCTCGTGACCTTAACACCAGGCTTAAATAGCTCGGCATCTGAGGCAACACCTCATTCTCCAAACACCTCGAAAGCAGTTCGAGTCTAATTTGTGTACAATATGCATCAGTAGACATTATTCCAAACGAAGGAGTTTAAATGCAATCGAGACTCAAAAACACGATTCACCAACCACGAACCTTGAAATTCTGCAATGAGGTTATTACGGCGTTTGATAACATGCTAAACATCTAGTATTATCTCAAGAATTCAAACAAGACGTTTAAATTTTACCCTATCTAACTAAAAAAACTTAATTTTTTTCTCTCAATAAGCTCAGACGGGACAGCTTCACATCAGTTAAACGTGAACGTAAACAAATCATGATTCGAAAGCGTGCGTTGGAACGGAGTCAATTGAGTGTAATTCCTTTCTTTGTCTCACGAAAACATGGTGTTTCTTTTAAAAAGTTCGGTTTCCTTTCAGGAGCTAGAAGCAGAACGAAAGAGCCATCCAACTGTGACGCGAATTGGTCAACGACTGCAAAGATTGGTCGGAGTTACAACAAACAATTGCGCTCTGTGCTATATTAAGGGCGCATCTTGCGCAGGTTAAATCAATCTGAAATAGAATGTGGGCGGTGGGATCTGTCAGTACTTCAAAAAATTAATTGAAGGGTTGGAAATCTATTGGTGGCTGAATATAGAAAAGCTAATTTTATAGGTGACTTGCGTTGCACACGCAGGAGAAACTTCGACTCATTAGTTGAGCTTAAACACATTCTTTTGCCGAAACCATTTTCTCTTCGTCTCATTAGCAATGATGAACTTTTTTTTCTTCTGGTCTAGGTATTTTTTTTTGTGAAAAATCCAAGAATTCTGTTGCACTGTTTTAAAAAAACAAAACAGCACCGTTCGTGTGCTTCTGTATATATTTATCAAAGACTAGATGCGATTGTATATAAAAAATAAGAGAACATTTTCTGTTATCATTTGATCTAATAGGTTGCATTCAATACCGATAAGATCAAAATTGTGAAATTTCATCAGCATTTAAAATGATAGATGTATTTTAAAAAGAAAATTTTTCTGTAGAAATTAAGGATGGGAGTTATTTTACGTTATCGGATAAGTACTAATATTACACGTTTGGAATCTATTCTGTCGGTAATATATTCAATGAAAAACCCTATTGATTTTATCACTTTTTGTAATGCTTTATTTTACAAACTTTTTTTGACGTAACTTGAATGATTTAAATTTGAAACTTTTTTTGGGGAGGCATGCCTACGAACAATAATCAGGAAAAGAACATACCCACCTGAAATCCACGGAAGAAATGACGATGCGTAAGAAAACTCGTGCCTTACGTTTTCCCATTACAGCGCCGTCTAGCGGTTCAGCGCTTGCTCTCCGAATATGCATCGTGTTGTGAAAATCGCTTGTTTAAATGTTTTCTATCACTTCTTAAATTTTTGCCCGTGATATTCGAAACACCCTATATAGTAATTTTAGCTGTTAATACGTTTAAAATTTTTTATATTTTAGGAGTTTCAACCAAGGATTTTTCATGAATTTTTGAGGATTCACGGAACCATTTCATAAAAAAAAATTTCGCAATTCTATTCGTATGTACACAAATATAATAATCACTATTTGATAAATACGTTCTACGCATAAGAAATTTAAAATGAATTTTATTTCTTCAAGGTATATTAGAGGTGATATTTTTAGTTTGTTTTGAATAAGAGTATAACTATATAGCCTTTTTTTCATTATCTATACTGTAATTAATAAGAACTTGATTTCTCTTTTAATTGTATGTTATAAGTTTTATAGTAAACGTGGCATTTGTAGCCATCACAAAAAAGGCAATATGTTTATATTCTTATTCAATACAAGCTAAAAATATCTCACTAATATACCTAAGAGAAACAAAATTTATTTTAAATTTTTTATGCATAAAACGTATTTATCAAATACTTTTATTATATTAGTATACATACGAGTATAATTGTGATATTTTTATATACTTTTCAATCTAGTTACTCTATAAATAGATTTAATATTAAAAACAAGCATAACGAAATTGTCTATAAAATGGCGACTCTCTATCTGAGAAGGGATCAGTGGTCATATCACTTCATTCGAAAATTAAATATTCTATCATCGTATGATGTACTTATAAGTTAAAGAAAATGCATTTAAATTAAGTTATTCAAAGATTTGTAACCGTGCTAAAGTTAAAATAAATAAATAATAAGAGAGGAGGTAAAATTAGAAGGAATGTAAATAATCTATTAAAAGTGCCCAAGCGCATACGATATAAAATATTAATGCAATGCTAACATAATCTTAAAATAGGATTAATATCTTAGAAAATATTTTGGATGCAAGGATATGTATAAAAACACAAGCGATACATAACAAACACTTTTTTTTATGTTTACACTGATTTATTTTTTATTAACCGATTCAGACGTTTGAAATGTACTACATATTTTCTGCCATAAAATAAATATTTAACAATTAGTAAGAAATAAAGAATGAAAAATATGCGGGGAGAAAAAAGAAACAATTACCAATATCGTTTCCAACACCAAACGAGAATCAACTCACCTGAAAGAAAAATAAAAAAAGGGTTAACATTTATCTATATTCCATCATAAACTAATACTGATATACACGGGGTAATTAAATTACAGTATAATACAGAAAAGAGTTAAAAACTTATTTTAAAAATTAATTTTAATGTATTTCATTTTAATTAGACGGTATGCATACACATCACATGTTAAATAGTACGAGGGGGGGGAAATGTAGACTAGGACACAATTTCCCAACTAGTTATTTTAATCATAAAAATAGATAAACTATTTCAATTTGAATTCAAAATAAAATCTGCAATCCCCCCCCCCCACCTTTTAGAATGCACTATTATAGAATTAACAGCAAAAAATCAAGCACATTACATTCAAAATGCCTTTTGGAAGAAAAAAAAATTATAGATTTACAAATTCCTACTCAATTTCTTTTAACTGAATAACTTTTTATAAAATTACACATTATAACGCATCAATAACAGCCACTATTCAGTTTCGAGTCAAAATGAATTGTTTCAGAGGTAAAAGACTTCTTTATGACACCGCAGAGCCATAGCTCACTCAAGAATTGTTGCTGAAACCAACGATGAAACCTCGTCCTTCAGCAACAATTCTTGTTGTTGAAGGACGAGGCCTTCCTTTTCACCATGCGCACGCACACACTTATAACGACACAGACGACATGGCAAAGAACAAGATTCGATGACAATCAATACCCATGTTGCCGAACACCCATAAAGATCTTCCAACGTCCGCAAAACAATAGCGGGGGAACATTGCTGACACGGTTGTTGCTGACAAGTGAGTGACCATAAGAAAAGTTTAGATTGTATTCATTTGCCAGAGATAAACCAAGGTGCCAGAGGTAATTTCATCTGATGCGCTTGACTGAGATTCACAAAGGTTACCGAAGCGTGTCCAATGGTGACAGGAAATAACACGGAGGGCGCTACTGGAGCATGCCCAGATGCAAGCTAGCTGCTCTACATAATCGTAAAAATAATCTCTCGACCGTTCAAGGGGTGTCTTCAGACATCTTGAGTCGGTTGTACAACAGTCACGAAAACATAACTAGAAGATAGGCGAGACATCTGAGATGTAAGAATGTTGCAAAATATGACGCCATCTCGACTTTCAATGACGCTTATAATTCGTGGTTAATGTGATTTATACGTGAGATTTGTAACGAATCATTTCACACATAACCAACTATTTTTATACTTACTGGTGTGATGTAATAAACATAAAATATCATGCTGGTTTTATGAGTTGTACTTAAAATGTAATGAACTAAATGAGGAAAGATACCATAAATTTTTTTAACTGCACATAAGGATGGAAATTTGATAGTGTATTTATTCTTGAGTAATGTTTTTGGAAGTAGCTCCGTAAAAAGGAATTACATAACAAATTTTATTTACAATATTATTGGTAAAATTATTTGCGTCAAGTGTACTTGAACGAGTCGTGAACGAGAAATTCGTATTTTTATTCGATTATTGACAGAGAACTGCATTCTCAATTTTCGCTTATAGACGTTCTAAAAAATGTATATAAAAAATTAATCCTTTTAAATAAATAAATAAAAAATTATAGATATCTCAAAATCAGAAAAAATACTTTCATCTCTTCAGCTAAGAACAATGATGGGGTAATAATATCAACAGAAATTTATAAATAAGTGTGAGTAGAAAATAACAGAAATTACTGGATTCAAATAAATAAAATGCTGAATATTAAATTGCTTTTGACAACATCAATTTAATACTTTTAAATACAGTGCGCTTCAAAAAGTATTCCCTAATTCTCAAATGACGTAACTCCTGAAACAATAACAGATAGAACGATGAAACAAATGCTATGGTTAATATGGATGATGTAAAATTAAAATACGGTTATCAAAACTCTTATATATAATTACTATGTTAATGAGTATCAGGTTCTTTAATCACCATCCAATATTTTTCGTATAGCGATGAAACTGTAGAACGTAAACAAAATATAAAATCACAAAATATTGGATAGAAAAGGATCAGCAAGCATAGCTGTACAATTGGAAGAGTAAAATTAGAATCCTCCTTCCTTTCCGTCTTTACTGAAATGGATGCATGCACAAGACAGTTTCACAAATATTTCGTTATTGAAAATAAAAAAAGGGTATACCAATGTCGATGAACTGACATCTATTAGTTGAAGTAAAAACTAATTAAGATAACCATTTCATTTTTACCTAATTTATGGCTAGTCTATTAATCATACCACCTATTTCACCTTTCTGTCAATCACAGAAATATAACACTTCACAGTTAAGGAGTCCTTTTTGAAACATCCTGTAAATATACCCATGATGATCTGCTATTTTTATGTAAAGATACATCAATCTGAAAACAAAACAGTCCCCATTATACGAATGTTGTCCAAGACATTCAAACAAAATCGTATTAATATAACGCTGTTAAAGTATCTAATTTATTTACACTGTCCTGATAAAACACGTCAATCCAAAAAATACTATTGGAGGTCTTTCGAACATTAAATACATCGAAAATACACCCCCAGCTACTATTCAAATGACTTGATGTTGTTGATGCCTCTTATCCGTACTTTTTAACGAAAATAATCTTAACTTTACGACAGGAATTTAAATTTTAATTCTGACAACAGAATGACTATCCTTTTCCACATCTTTGTCTTCAAGTTAAATAAATCCGAGACGAACGTTAATTTTCCTTAACAAAACTTACATACAATGACAGCGTTTTAAAATCTATTCCACAAGAGGAAACTTTTCTTTTTCTACAACAATCTTATCTGGTCTCTGGGGGGACAGGGACGAGTGAGCGAGAGAGAATTAACCGTTCTATCCAACCGAATATTCGTCCATCCTCGATTCTATTCCGAGAAGAGGCATTCTAATCTGCGGCTAATAAGCCCAGATGGGAGATTCTAATCCAAAGTCTTAAAACTAGATAGTCCTTCGGTTCGCTCTCCTATCAACAGATCACGCAACAGACTGCGTCGACCCCTTTACGCTACCCTCCCTATCAGTCGAGAAGGGGAGGGGGATCGATGCTCGTGACAAGGGGCTGCCTAAATGGAAATCGAATGGAAATGCTGAGAGAGAAAGAACGACGTCAAATCGTTTGGTATTTACGGGAGGGTGGTGAAAGGGAGAGAATTGAATCGGATCTTTTCTGTGGATTTGGGTTTTTCGTTTCGGTGTTCGTATCGATTGAATTAGTTCTCGTTACGTTAGGTAATGGAGGGGTAACGCGAAGCGCGGAAATTAGAATAGTTAAAGGTAAGTCGAGTGGTTTTAAAATCGATTTTTATCGGGAGTTGAAAGGATAATACATAGGATGAGGTCGAAGAAGGAAATTAAAATTGTTAAAAGATGTAACTTCGTTTACTTTAAAGTGCTTTAATTTTGAAGATAAATTATGGATCATGCGTGAGAATGAAGTTATCGACTAAAGCCGAAAAAGTTTTGAAAGAGAACATAATTCGAACAAGGCAGACTTTTAACTATTACTACTTGAACTCATAAGCTGCGAGTTTTAACTACTAATTAGCCGTTTTGTTTTAATATTCCATTTCTTAATAATGTTTCATTGTTTAACACAAATAAAAATTTCTTAAAACTGCTCTAAGAAGATGTTTTTTTCTCTTTCACTGCAAATCTATCATTCAAATTTAACATAATTCGGTGTTAACGGCTTATTATGCACCTCTTAATGCTAATGCCTCGAAACATTTTTGTTGGTAACGTACTTGAAGAATTTAAACTTAACATAAAAAATGAAATAAATAAATAAAACACATTTAAAATTTCCTAAGAGACAACGTTTCATAATTCACAGAATGAAACATAAGTTGTCAATAAAATTAGTAAGTTTCATTCACTGATTTAACATGAACCCCTTTACCTACATATAATCCCCAAAAATTTAGCAATTACTTGTTTTCCTTTCCAAATTCAATATCAGGACTTCAGTAGCGTGATGGAGGAAGACCGGAGTTCACGGCAGGACGATCCCAGATTCGATACTCAAATAAATATAATTATCTATATAAATAAAAGGTAATGCTGTGCATAGAAAAAACTAATAGACCTATTTTGCCGAAAATGTTACAGTTTTTACTTTTCAGTGCCGGAACTGTCCAGAGAGAGTGGTTTGATTGAAATACGATACGTAGTGTGATTAAAGTGAAGTACCGAGTGGGAGTAGGTGATCATGGCGACAAATTTGGCGATTTTTAAAATAGGTCGCAATATTGTAATTGTGTATGTATGACGTCAAAAATCAGCAAAATAACGAAACCAAATGATTTACAACACTCATTATAGGTAAAATTAACATTGTTACATATATATATATATATGAAATATTTTGGCAATGTTATGTTAAAATTCAGTAAAAAAAGTAGTTGTTAAATAATAATGAATGTTTGATATTACTGAACGATTCTAAAGCATTTTATGTATTTAGAATTCCCCAAGTCACTACGAAACAAAGTGCGCGTCATTACACATAGCTCATATAGTAAGTGTCAGCAGAGAAAGAGCATTAAATCCAGCAAAACGCTTATATACTAGGGAGAAACAAAAGACGTTCCCTGAAATAATTTTGTTGATTCAACAATTAAAATGCTTTTGTGATATTACTATAACACGCGCGATTCCAAAGAGGAAATCAGTATATTTATAAGTGGAAGAAAGGTGTGGCGTCAAGAATAACTGGATAAAAAAATGATAAATTTAGTTTATAATCACACACACACACACACACACACGTGCGTGTGTTTATGCAATGATTTTCCTTGAATTTAATTTACTAATTATTTATCTTATACTTAACGATCATCTTTATTTCCTAAAACAATTCCATTTAATCTTTTAACCTGTTCAATCATACGATTTCTAAATCTGCTCAGTGAACGGTTCTCACGTTTGAAAGCAGTATGAATAATCCCTACTAGACTTTTCGTCTCTAGACAAAATACCTAAAGATCCCTAAATCTAACATCACGTAATCTGAAAAATCCTTGCATTTAAATTACTCACAAAGAAAGTTTCTTTTCACTTCCGATTTGGCTACGAAGGTGAAAAGACACATGTTGCGTCAGTATATATATATATATATATATATAATGAAAAAAATGACGAATGATAATGATAAAATTCATTAGTATCATTGAGTTAAGTAGTAATCAAAATGGAAATAAAATTAATTTTGTCCCGAAGCACTGAATACAAAAAAAAAAAGAAAAAATTAATGAATGAAATATAACAAAATAGGATTCTCATATACAAACAAGTAATTTAACGAGCTGAAGGGGGGGGGGATCTAAAAATATCTAAAAAAATAGCAATGAAACAGGAGAAAAGCACTACCACAAACAATTTATTTTACGGTATTTTTATTGAATAAATGAATTATTATCGAACTTCTGTTGCATCTATTTGACTCATATATATGTATAAGCAATTGCCGAGGTTCAACAGTATAGAATAAGGAAGCAAGTTAATTGTGAGTCTTAGAGCTTTCCTAAGGTGCAGAAATTACTATTAAATTTGATTTCAAAATAGACAACACTTAAATATAAAGAGAGTACTTGTGAAAGTTTATATCTTTTCTTTTTTTCGGTAAGGGTTGATAAAAGAAAAAACTGTGATAAAACTGAATGAGAAAGATAGCGATACTGATAATCTTAGCAACCTTAAATAGTCATATTGCTGATAGCAAAAGTCGTGAAACGATATTTGTGATTATAGAATTAATGAATAAAAATAGAGGAGATAAATATACCTCTCTCGCTCTCTTTTTTTGAAACATAACGGTTACTAAAAAAGGGACGTTGAGCAATAATTTCATTGCGAAAAAAAGGCTTTTATAAAAACTATCTAAAACTAAAGAAGTTTTTCTATTAGAAATGTATCGATTTTTTTAAGCAGGTAGATATAAAATGCTCCAATATAACCATTCACTAGCAAATGATTCTAAATCAATCATATTTATTTTTTTCTCAGGTCGTGTAAAAAAATTAATTTACAAACATGAGAAAAAAATTAAAAGAAAATATTACATTGAGAACACAAAAAATGAAATTAAAACCCTATTTACTATTTATTACCGCATCATTACATAAAACATTTTTTTCCCTAATAAAATTTGCTTTATTATTAACATATATAACTTTTATAAGATCGATATGCTTAAAATGTATCGAATCATTCGGGAAAATTGAAAAATAGTTTTTGAAAACTCAAATATTCGAACGACTCTTTCTGTTAATATTTGATGAAATTCGACAATAAAATCACAACAGATATATTACACAAATCACGGATTCAGGCGAAGGAACTTAATATCCGTATGAAGGAATACATGTGAAATGAACGGTAATAAAAATGCACAAAATTATGTTCGTTGAGAGATTTCTTAAATTCGAATAACATCTAACATGAAAAGAAAAAAAAAAAACTCTAGTTAAGATTTCTTTAAACGTTATCAAATCGAACGATATTAAAATAAAAATCAAAATTTTACCATCGTTAAAAAAAAAAAAAAGTCGAAGCAAATATATTGAATTTTATAAATTATTTTCCGAATTCCTTAAACTCAAATTAAATGAAATCATATTTCATTTCATTGGTTTAAATTTTTTGACGTCTTAATGCTTGCTTGATTGTAGATTGGTTGTTTTATTAACATTGTACTTAGAAGCAATACGAGGGCTATTGGCGATTGAACCTCGGTCAAGGCACAAGGTCAACATCCGAAATGACAGCTCCCTTTTCCCATCAAGCATTGGAGCCTCCAAGGATTGAACGTGCAACAGGCCCTCTCCACAATGGATCCTTAGTGGCATTAGGATTCGAGTCCGCAACTTGACGAAACAACACTGACCATGACCACTTGGCTACCGTACCCACAATGTAACTGTTCCAATTCTATTCAATCAAAACTCTAAATACCTTTGAAAAGCAAAGCGAATTATATATATGTGTCGTATTATTGTGTGTGCGTATGTAATTTCAGCATGGAATTAGTCAACTAGATTGATAATTTTACAAATATATCAGTGTTATTTAAAAATTTGTAGGGACGAACTTTTTAAAAGTGAAACTGCATAAAAAATAAAAATAATAATTAAAAAAAAAACCTCATTTACAAGATGGGGAGAATTTTTTTTTTTTTTTTACTGAAATAACTGAATCAAAATACACAATCCAACAAAAGATTGCTTAGCACGTAATCTATTTGCAAAGGGAAAGAGAGAAAAAAAAACCTGTGAAATTATTTTTCACCTTTAAGCGTGAAATTGTATATATAATTCAATACCCCCCAAAAAAATATCATAAAAAATTAATTTAAAAAAAGGTTGATGATGGTGAAAGGGGAAAAAGATTCCAAAAAAAAGGGGGGGAATAAATAACTTTAAGAAACGTATTATTGAAGCATTCAAGTTTTTTTTTTTTTTTTTTTTTTTTTTTTTTTTAAAAGAAATTTAAACAAGTCTTAAAAGTAGTTGAGAACATGAAAAAATAATTGAATTAAGAATTAAAACTCACTTCAATTTACACAAAGCAACAGTAATACCTGAAAGAAGCTTTCGGAGTTTCATTTTTATAAAGAGCACAGACTTTCTATTCCCCTTTTAAACCCAGTGTGTGTGTGTCTGTTTGTATAAAATCTCTACCTCGTTATCTCTAAAAACTTTCCTGTAATTTTTAAAATATTTCTTTGATACTTATTCACATATTTTAAAATGTAAAAATTTTGAATTCCATAGCATAGAAATCTACTTAATGCATAAAAATTTCTACGCAATATTTGCGTCACTTACGGAAAGCATTCTTCATATATATATATATATTAGTTTTTTTTTACAAAATAAATATTTCTTGAAAAGGAAAATAAAAATTAAAAATATTTTTTGTGGAATATACACATATTGCAAACGATATATATTAAAAGAAATTAAAGCATTAAAATAAATAATTCAAAGAACAAAAATAAATAAGATTTAAGTTTAAATTTATAAACAGAAATGTCTGATAATTTTTTAACAACTTCTTCGACTTTCCTTTTAATACTAAAAAAGTAACAGTAGGGTTTTTTTTAAATATAAATAATCAAATTAACTTTAGATTTTAGTTATTTTAAATTATTTAGATGTATTCATTTATTATAAATATGCATAAGCAATCGAATTAAGATACATTAACAAACAATGACTTCATTTATTTCAGATCACTCATTAAGAATATTATTTTATTTCGAATCTAACAAAAATTCAAGACAAAGTTAAATATGTAACAAGAAATTAACATATCGCTTAGTTTACAACTTATTATAATTATCTAAAATAAAGTTATTTTTCGTAATTATTATGTAAAAGGTCTAATCTTACGAAAAATACATAACTGACTAGTTAGTAGGCAATTTCTAAATAAAATTGTACAGACTATTAGATAATTACTGTCAGCACAATCACAAATAATTCTAAAGCTAAAATTATTACTTTATTTTAACAGAAATTTCCATCTTCATCGAATTTCCATAACAAATTCGATGTACTGTTTATTCACCCGCATGATTGAACTAGTAGGAATAATTTTAATTCAAGAAATAATTTACAATAATAAAATATCTTAAACTCTTCACATAATAATATTCAACATTTATAGATTTTTTTTTTAAAAGTTAAAAACATTTTACAAACATAGAGAATTCATTGATTTATTTTCATTTTGGTTTTACACTGGAATACATGTACGCGCTTACTTTCCAATGGAAGGAGAATCTAAAAATAAATGTACAAAGCAATAAAATAAAAATCATTCAGGAAACTGATTACTACCATCCAAGAAGAAAAAGTAATCTTATAAAAATGGAATTCTGATGCTAAGAAATGCTTTAAAAAAAAGAAATACTTCAGGGAATTTTGAAACTGAATTTATTTCTTTCATTCTAGATTATATGAAAGAGAAGAAAGAAAAGTAACGCACACTGCATATTCACAATTTGTTATAAGAAATATACTATAATAATTGGATCTAAGGTTTCGCTTGTGGCATAGGCAACGAAAAAGCAAATGTATTTCAAAATATTCTATAACTTACACTGCAAGTATCGTACATCCATTTTTATTTAAGGAAAGCTACATTTTAAAAACAATTCTCTGGTTCGATAGTATGTTCATCAAATTCTTAAAAAGAATGAACTAACTATGCGTCAGGGGAAATGTATAGAATTGGAGGTATACCACAGAGGGAAGAAGAAAAAAAAGCAAGTCATAAATTCCATCGAAAAACAAGGAACTAAAATATGCTTTGCTTTTATATGCAAGAAGAAAAAAAACGTCACAGTTTAAAAAGTATACGAGTTATGTCAAAAGAATAACTTTTCACAAACCGTTTGCGTGTCTTACGCTCATAACATTCGGGGGGAAAAAAAGTGGAAATAAAACTAATGTCTCTATATCAGGTCTTCTAAAATTCTTGCATCCGTTTTGAAAAAGTAATGTTAGTCGACTTATATTGAAGGGAGAGAGGGGAGGAGAATAAATAAAATAAAAATTCTTCAGCCCTATTTCTCTCCCTCCCTGCTCCAACATTCTCGATCTTTTAGTATTTGCGTTTTTCTGATCTTAACATTAGTCAACTGCAAAGAAGAAGATTCTAGTAGAAACCGCCATATTCCCCGAAGAGTTGTTCCTTAAAAACGTCAAAAGTTTCTTTTACAAGTCACGAATTTTCTCTACATCACACGCAGCCTCATAACGGAGACTTACGGGGGAAAAGGAGGCACAATCGGAGAAATAAAGGGGGGAATTGAGACAACCCCCACAAAAAGACGAGAAGCGTTTTTAGAAGTCTACACTCATTTTCTTTTATTCTTCTGCATTTTTTTCTCCTATCTCTTCTTTCATCTTAATATATGCTTCCGTCACTTTCGTTTTTTTTTTGTTGTTGTTGTTGCTGCTTTTCCTTGTTCTTTTTTATAGAACCCTCATGCAAAATTTTCGTTGCATGTAAAGAATGTGAATATAATGGAGCGAATAAATTAAGAATTGCTCCGACAGAATGTAATAGTTGTAAAGAGAGCAAAAATAAAAATAATAATAAAAAATAACTTTTTGAGCTAAAGCAACGGATGGGAAAAAAGAACAAAAACAAGAAGCATTCTTTGCTGTCATGAGGTGCGAGAAAAGTAATCTTAAAATGTAAATTCGGTTGCCAAACGCCGCGGAGAAGAAAAGCGTTATTATTTTCTTTCGCGGAGAGGTTTGTGCTACAGCAGCATCGTCTACAATTTTTTAATTTCGGGCTAAAGCTTCCATCACACATACACATACGTAACAACCTCTCTTTCGAGGTCATGAGCAACCCTTTATCGATAAAATATGCAAATATTGCCTCAATTCTGTTCGAATAAAGAAAATAATTTTCTTCCTCCGGTCATTGGACTTGAGCCAATCAGCGCGTGATCAGACAATGACGTCAAAAACGCGTCATTTGCTGGATAAGTTGGTTGAGAAATACGCGAGCGTGTAAACATGAACTCCAATTCGTTTATTGTTGCAACTGTTGATTTAAAATCATAAACTAGGTCAACACAAGCCAAATTAATAACATACCCTGATAGCTGAAGGTTACTTACATTTTCAACTAATAAAACTAATTAAAAAATTTCAAATCTATAACTTAAAGTTATTTTGATCATTAAACGTCAAAAAAGTCTTAATAAATGGAGATAAAAATAAAATCTACGAACGAACGTATTTCTTACAAACTTGCTAAGGCCAAAGAACGCGTTTATTCTTTTAATCATGATTAATGCTAAGATAGTTGCTACAGCTCATTATTTTTTTTTTTTTTAATGACGAGAATAATTTCTTATTGCAATTTTATGGTTATTACACCCCTACGATTTATTCACCGTTTGATGAGGGTTTTTTTTTTTCCATTGCCAATCTAGTGTTATAATTATTAATTTAAAAATTGTGCAATTACAAACACGACATAGAATTAAATGCATTCTTAACTGTGTACAGTATTTTATCTTGCACATGTAACTTCCTCAATAAAACTCAGGATTCGATAAGATTTCGTTAATTCGATATCACAACGAATTCAAAATTAATAATCAAGTAAACAAAATATTTCGTCCTCATGTTGTATGCGATCCTTTTTTAATGTACCGTATCTCATTAGATAATTTTAATCATAAATATATGACGAACTCTGCTAGTTGACTACCAAGGTATTATAATGAAGAGATCAAGCCCACTGATTCATACAAGCACATTTCTTACCCCGTATAGTTCAGAAAGTATGCATTTTTTTCTTCTTTTTGTTAATTAGATATTTTTTTCAAAAATATGCGATAAATGTTCTTCGTACTACGGCTGCATCATTCAAAACACTTTAAGTGCGTTCGATAGTATGACATTTTAATATAATTAAAATTTTCAACACAGACTAGGATAATTTTATGCAGTTTTGTATAAACATTGAATTGCAGATCCTCACACCTGTGATTGTAAAATTTTAACGATAAAGTGTATGATTTCAATCTACGGCTTTTTGATATCAAACAAATCAATATTAATAGGAGTAATTTACAATATTACGTACATAGGGATCAATTTAATATGCATAATGAATTTTATACAGATATTTCGGTTATTTCTAATTAATTAAAACTTTATGGTATAATTGTAATACGGTTAAAGAAATAATT
>BMAW01017409.1:1176744-1201569 GCA_019974015.1 Nephila pilipes
CTTTATGGTATAATTGTAATACGGTTAAAGAAATAATTAAAACTTTACGGTATCTATTGGTGCTTACAGAGGAGGTCGAAATTGGAATTGAATATTATGCGGTGAATAAGTCGGATGCTATGGAGGCGCTCAGATTTGGAGATTTTACATCACCCCAAAACACTAAACTAAGTTTGTTTTTCCTCGATCACTATCAATTTATTTTTTATGCCTGATGGAAACTCATAACGACTGCATATTTTTAGCTATTATTTAATAATACACCCGAAATAATATTTCCCACATAATTTAAAACCCTCACCGACAGCCTATACAGCAGTTCTACTACAACATGAATTAAATAATAATAATACTAATAATAAAATACCTCATTGCTTTAAGAACAACAGAACAGAATAAGCAAACATAACCCTCGGATAGAAACTAAACTATCCAAGTTACGGTGTCATGTATACGCTTTTCAAACAACTCTGCCTCTGAATTTATGTCCTCTCGCAGCATCGATAAAATTTTAACGCGACTACCGCAAGTAAACAAGTCTGGAATGAAAATTAGAAGCGATTCCTACTCTTTAGAATAATGAGTACATCCCATCATACAAAAGTTCATATCCCATCCAATTCCGTAATGAAGTAGCTACACAATTTCCAAATGCATCCAACCAAACGGAGAACGAACTTCCTTCCCAGCACGCATTCAAAACACGCTGGCACCACTGCCTCAGAACTCTCCGACCACCACTACTCACTGCTTGGAACGCATTCAAATACTATTTATTCAATCCTATGAAGGGTTCCATTTCCAATATTCCGTTTCATCTGGGGTGACCGGGGGCCAAAATCGATAGTTTCCTCCCTTTTAACGAAATGCTTCTAACGAAGGGGGATTCATCAGCTTATGGTAAACGCAATCAGCGTAAACGCCACCCGATAACCCGTAGGGGGGCTTCGTTTCTTTGGCCTTTGCAGAACGTCTTCTCTTTCAAATACAGAGTTTAATGTTGACAATGTTTGCAGCAATTAGAGATGAACTGGTTTCGTATTTGTTCAAAAACTCTAGGAACGAAAAATTGAAATAGAATTCATCTAGGAAGAATGCATATTCAAAAATTATGCCCGGTAAAATTTTCAGTAAGAAGAAAAACGGTGATTACAAATTTTAGAGTCAGTTTTAATATGGGAAATGGTTTACTGAAAAATCAAGTGGTTTAAAATATGTAAAGAAACCAAAATTGAAAAATTATTACTAAATTACAACGATAATATAACAAAATTATCGAAAACAAATTTTAAAAATAAAGCATTTAATATTTAAAAAACATTAAATGGAAAAGCATTGAACATATTTATTTATATATTTTGAAGGAGGAAAAAAAAAAAAACAGACATTTTTAAAGTTCCATGCACTGAAATATGTAATTCAGATACGCTTTTCAACTCTATTTTCAACCAGTATCTTTATTTCAGTGGAAACTGTGGCACAACTCATCTTAACTTTGCCAGCATAAGTATCCGATGAATCAGATTTTGATTCAGGATAGATTTCGTCTTTTTTTTTTTTTATTTAATCACTAGAAAATAATTACCGTATTTCCTGGTGTCTAAGACGCACTCAAGAACTTTAATAACGATTTTCTGGAAAAACCTAAGCAATAAAATATAATTTTTTTTTTAAAAAAAAAATTGAATAAAATAAAGGCAATTTTTAAAAGTAAAATGACCTTTCAGAAACTTGCAAAACCAATGTCACTGCCATCTGCCCCTTCTCCATCATAGTAATTTCTTCACTTCCTTCGTCCCCTAGTTTTGTGTATGACTTTGAAACAATTTATACCATCACTATATAGTGCCCTCCCCATTTTAAAATGAATTTAAAAAGTGCGTCTTATACACTGGAAAACAAGGTAATGAAATTTAATTAAATTCCAACACCCATTCTCAAATGTTATGTTTGTTTGGTGCGTATCATTCAAATGTTTGTATCTGTTTCCTTTTTATTTAAATAAGTTTATAAAAACCAAATTTTCTTAAAAATCGTTATCAAATTGCAAAGCTTTAATAACGGCACATGAACGAGAACACATGACCCTGAAATCACGTACTCCACATTGAAAAATTTTAATGATATTTCTTTTTCATTGGAAACAAATTATGTAAACATATCCCCCCATCGCTTAGATAAGGCAAACTTTTATTGTTGGATGAATAAATAATCAATGTGTTGGTGTTGAAATTTCTAATTAACAAATTAGTTTCTTTCAACAGTTTTAGACTCAATAAATTTTGCAACACATCTGTTTCAATTAAGTTCGCAATTCTTATATTTCAGCGGAAAAAAATATTTCAAGGACAGATATATTTTAAATCTTCAAGGTAAAAAAACTGAAGCTAATAATGTATATGTGTAACATCATTCATCATTATACTTTCATCCGTCGGGACATCTTTATTGTCAAACGCAGTTACTGAAAGCCTGAGGATAGTTTTAATCTTAAATAATCCTATAACTACAGATTCGAAAGAGTATGTCATCGAAATAATCAAAATACACTTTTTTTCCCACGCGTATTAGACAAAAACGTCCTACGCAGTTTTCTCCGGAAAAGCCGAGGACAAGAAATCCAGACTTTTCAAAACATACATTTCCGTTTGAATGGCATTGAAAAGATTAGCAACCAAAAACGTTTTTAATTTGTTACTGGTAATATATGGATGACGTCGAGGAAAAGAGTGACAATTTTATTTACACGTATTGAGAGAGAATGGAGTCCTTGGATCCAGCTTCAGCAATGGATCAGCATTTTTTTTTATTATTATTATTATTTTGAAAACCATTAAAAGAAAAAAAAAATAACATCCTTTTTCTGAAAAACTACTTAAAGCATTTTTTTTTTTTTTTTGTATATTTAATATTAAGTACAATACAAAGAAATCTAAACAATGCTTCAATGATTCTATTTATATAGCTATACATTCATTTTCATTTAGTGACGTAACACGAAAATTCCTTTTCAATTGAAAAATTTCATTTTCAAAATTTAAAAGCATTTTTAAATTTATTCAGCTACTCATTTTTGCCCCTCGAATGAATTTCAGCATCGATGCGTAACAGTGAGATCCAAAGAAGCAAATTTAAAAAGGGCAAACTTTTGTGGTTGTTTATAAATAAAAACAATCATGAATCATCACCAAACGATGAAACACAAAACCTTTGTGTAAACCTAAATTTGTGAATAAACTTGTTCAGCTATGCATTTTAACAACTTCAAATAAATAAATAAAAATGGGAACCGCCTAACTAATGAAAATTTAATTACTTGCGCTTGGATGCGACAAAATGTAAGCCGAATATTATTTAATGGAAAAAAAAATATCTTGCATAAAACTACATTTTTATCATTCTTTGTAATAATGTTTCATTAATAAATTTAAAAAATAATGAAATATTATTTAATAAACTAATTAACATGTGCTAACATGTTGTTTGATAAACAAAAAATGGCGTCAACAAAAACGCGTGGGCATAAAATAAAGGATACAGATTCAAAAGAATGACATTATAATACATTATGATTATAATAATTATATTTAGCTTGCACAAGATATATTTACAATACTAAGTTATATTTAATTTAATATTTCATCGACTGCTTTTATTTTAATATACGAACAGAATAGTTATTATCTACTTTAATAACTTATCGTTTGCTCTTATTTTAATATTTAATTTAATACTTTATTTTTATGAAGGAATCGTTTGTTTATATTCTTCTTGTTGTTAACATCGGTAACATTTCTGTACATGAAGAGTATTTTGCTTGTGAAAATTAAAATGCATTAGGAATTTGAAGAAGGTATTTTCTTCTATTGATTGTAATTGCTTCTGTGGAGCCTGGGGCTCGGATGAACACTTAATTTACTCTAGTTAATATTCATTTTGAAAAATTTTACTTTTTCGAGAATTTAACAGAAAAAAGAAGGAAAAAAACTTTGAAGTTATCAAAGTCAATTTCAATTTTTATGTTATTTTATCATTAAATAAAATTTTACGTTTAATTAGCCGCCATCACGTAAGTTATACGGAAAAATAAAGCGAAATTTATAAAGCCCCAGGAGTAAAAAAATTATTCATTCTGCTTTGCACAATAGATATTGATGGCACATGGGACCTCACAATTCTGAGTAATACTCGAGAGTTAAAGAACATATTTTAACAGGCGCCTTAGTGTTCGAATCTCTAAGTGAGACATGTATGCACAATTTTGACAGGACAGTGAGTGGAATTAAATATTAGAAATATTATGTAGGCCGGAGTACTTCAAGATTTATATGTATAAAAATGAACTCAAAAATATCTAAAATAGTTTAACTTCTCTATTACTTTAATAAACCCTCATCATAAGATCTATACAAATACCACCAAAAAATCTTAAATAAAAAAAAATTAAACAAAATTTTTTTAACGAGGCGATTGCGAGCAAGTTGACACAAAATAGTCAACGTTTGGGGATATTGCGGATGTTGAAACCTGCAATGTGTTCTAAACGCCCACATCAGTCATTCGCGTCTTGTCTTGGATTTCATGAGCTTCTTCCTTGAAAGAAGGTCTATGACTATTTAATGCTACGCCATGTAAAGTCCACGTGGATATAACGTGTAATCAGAGATTTCAAACGAACTTACCAATGCCCTTTAAGTGAAGTTTTACCAACTGCGTTGCCATGGCTATTCCTTTTTTTTTTTTTTTTTTTTTTAATTTTTATTTCAACTCAATAGAAAATAATTAAGAAGCCCATTAAAAATGAAATTTATCTAAATAAACTCATTCAATATATTTTCTGCTAAAGAAAATATTATTAGTCAAGGAATCCTCATATTGTTTTCGCAGAAGGAAGGAAATTTCCATCATTATATATCATACATAATTGTTTTCCATTTTATTCTATTTTCTTTTGAGGATTTCAGCACTGCAATCGTCTGAATTGTTCTTGGAACACCTGTGCTTCATGGAACTGGCCACGATTCCATATTACGAAAGAAAGGAGGGGGAGGGAGAGAGAGAGGGACTGCAAGAGAGAAAAATAAATTATTCCACAACACCGCTTTTCGTGGTTTCGGATTTCTTTCCATTGAAATACGAGTATCAGTTTATCGAATTCATCATCACAGCGTGAAATGTTATTTTAAGATTTTTTTTTATTTATATTTATATATGCAAACAAAGATTTAATTAGATGACGTAAATACTGACTGCACAACAATATAAAATGATTTCATATTCATGAAACAGATTCTAAGCTGAGATAGAGCTAACAAAAACAAACATTTATTTAGAATGCAATGAATGCCAGAAATTACAGCGATTCGATGCTACAGATAAAATTTTTTTTTATTTTTATTTCAATTCTGAAATATAACAAATTATAAAGCGGATTTTTTTTAAAGAAATGGGGCAGAAGTTATTAATTATAACACTTTAATAGTTCATCGAGCACACCTAGTCCTTTTAAGTAAATATTTAGGATATTTTTAATAATTTTTAAGCGACCAAAAGAAAAAAAAAATATTCCGGAAAAATCCGAGAGTTTGACAAATTTCGGAAGAAGTGGAAAATTAAAATACCATATTTAATAATAGTTAGTGATGTTAAAAGTTTTATGGGACATTGATAGGGAATAATACATTTTTAAATTGAATCCTTAGCAAACAACTGAAATGATTATCCTGTAAATATTATAAACGCACGCACGTACGCACTCTCTCTCTCTCTCTCTCTCTCTCTCTCTCACACACACACACACATATATATATTGCTTAGCTCTTTAACTAATATTTAATTGAAATTACATCTGCTGCGATAAATTTAACCTTTTTTAAGATACAAAAGAGATACATTGCAGTTTAATTTTACTCGAAATCAACAAATATATGTTCCTTTAAACTTATCTTCTTCCCCTTTTCAGAAATTTCAATCTGACGCATACGTACAGGCAAACGAAGTCAATTAATCCACTGTCAAACTAAGTGAGCCATTTTTAAAAAAAGGAACTCTCAACATATCACAGAAGCTTTCAATGATTATAGCTCACAAATTTTTTTCAGGATTTTTATTTAACTACAGAATAAACAAAATAAATAAATAAATAAAGAGAATCCTTTTATAAACTTAAATTTTTGTATTAATATTTTCAAGTAACAATTATAGGAGCACAAGACACAAAATGTTAATTTTAATGAGACCTATGTCTTCTTTTAAGATTTGCAATTCGATACAAGCTTGCAACAGCTGTGTTACGGCAGACAGAAATCTAGAAGCGTGTGTAACAATACATGAACCTGATAAGAAAATGGAATCATTTTCCTTAGCAGAGTACAAATGTAAAATTTAATTAATTTCTACAAATTGCGAAATGGCGCAGATTACAACAAATACTGTTAAAAGTTTTCTTCGAAATGCTCAGATTTTATTTTTACGACAGGAGTTCGGTACTCCTGGAAACTAACTCCATGTTTGTTATTCCACGGAATCGAATATTAATACAAACATTACGGGAAGTAATCAGAGATGTAAGGAGTTAAGTGATTATTAATCGCAATTTGAAACCTAGAAATGCTAATGAGAAATGCATAAATGGCCTCAACTTAAAGAGAGAAATATTGATAAGTAGAACATGCGCCTAATTTGGGCTCTTTCCCTAAACTTCAGAAGTTAATTACTCGGTAATTAATTATTTTACCAACATTAATTATGCATTCATAATGTGGGTGAAAAATCTGATTGAAAGCGTCGCCAATGGAATGAAAGTAGAAGCGGAAGGTTAACCCGTCTTTTAATTTATAATTAGAGACAATTTTGAAAACTCAAGTTCCTACGATTAATCGCGTTCGAAGTAACTATTTATTTTTAGGAGTAGTGAAAAGTCATTTTCCAACAAGAATAACTTTTATAACAGAATAGAACGTTAATATGGATAAAATTATACAAATGCTGTTCATATAAACACATTAATTATTTTCCATTATCAGTTAAGCAACGGAAAAGTTTTCAATATTAATGTTGCACGAGGGAAAAGCTCAGTCTCATGTTAAGACAAAGAAAAAGTTTAATATTCAGATATTTGACATTAATTATAAGGAAAAACTTCACAGTTTGTACACAAATATGACCAACTATTTTTTTTCTCTCCCACTAAGGAATAATTATGAAAAATGTGTACAAGTTTTAATTTGAGTGATAAAAATGTAAAATAATAATATTAATTAATTAATTGAAGTTTGAACTCTTTCAAGTTAACAATATCTCTTAGTTTTTATTATTTATTTATTTATTTTTATTTTTGCTAAAGAATAACTTGAAGAAAGTTTTTTTTGTTTTTTTTTTTTGTTTTTGTTTGCAAGCTGAAAATATCAAAACAATTTAAAAAATAGTGTTTCTCTACAGTTACTCTACAGCAACTGTAGAAAAGAACTTATTACTACAAGAAGCTAGGAGGGATTTTTATTTCTACAATAAAAAAGAACAATTTCTGAGCTACAGCTGCATAAACACTGAAATGAAATGTTTATTTCAGATGGTATTAATTGCTCGCCACATCACATCTTTGCGTCTACAGAATTTTCCAGTTGAATTAGCAGCAGGTGATGACGGAAAAGTGATCTTCAGGAAAAAACAATATTTTTAATTATTTTTTGCCAATGAAAATAATGTAACAAAACTATTTTAAATGGACTGAATCCAACACGTGATAAAAATCTCGACTTGGAGTTTCTGAGTATTATATAAATAATATAGAACAGTAGACAGCAAAATAATATTATCTTTCTGAAAAATATATAACGAAATAATAAAAATACAAAAATACGAATAATGCAAAGCTAGGAATTTAATTACAATAAGTTGTTATCGGAAAAAGTTACATAATTGAAACACATATTTTACACAAATGTTATAAAGATTTTTTTTATTTGTAATTTTATTGTTATTAAAATAAATTGTTGAACTTGTAGCTTTGTAATTGATTTAACTCCCTATGTTATTAATACAAGTTCATTGGAAATCAGAATTTAAAGCTTAAAAATTAGAAGAAAAAAATCGGATAAAAATAAATACATAATAAAATTATCAATAAGTAAATAAATAAAATAATATTCATAAAGCAAATTTCATTATTGGTAAAAACATAACATTTACATCAGCCAAGAGATTTATCAGAATATAAACACACAACTTAAATCAGTAAATTCCATGCTCAATACTCACTACCTTTCATTTTTTTTGAACATTTTATCCACCATTTAATAATGTCAGATATTATTTCCAAACAAATCGCATATAATCTCATACATAAAGATTCTATAGAGCAACTCGTTTTTACTTTAAAATATAAAAAAATATATTTGTGCATTGAATATTTTTATTTCAACCGACAAGTCAGCAAAATTCCATAAACAGCCATTTTTAAATCTTAACCTGAATCCAAAATTTTATTTATCATACGATTTTTTTAAGTCAAAAGGTTTCAAGTCCTTTTTTTAAAATCATAACATTTCATTAATATATTTAAATAATTGAAATGAATGAAAAATGTTATAGAAAGAGCAAATTTTAAAAATAAACACTTTTTTTAAATCACAAAAAAAATTTACAAATATTTTTTTTACATTATAGAAAAAATTTTATAGAAAAAAACCTGGGGGGGGGGGAGAGAAAATCTGCACAGCGATACGGTAAGAAAAGAGATCAAATACCTGAAAGAATTTTAGACAAAGTTAGTTAGAAGATAAAATACAAATCATGAATAAGTATAAACCAAGGTATGAAAAACAATAAAAAAGAAGTAGAGAAAAACAAAAAACAAAATGAAACATAACATTTAAATACTAAATCTGGCTTTATGACAGATTAGTTGGTAAAACACGTTTTGCTGGCCCAACATTCGAAGCAAAAAATATTATAAGCAATTATGAAAATTCCATTAATCGAAACAAAAAAAAAGAAAAAATGCAAGAAGTTCGTATTGTAACAGAAGAAACCAAGTAATAAAATAAGAGACAAAAATATTCCAAAAAAATCACCAACGAAAACAGAAAAAAGACAATCCTAAAATTAATCAATTAGATTAATAAAGATAAAAGAGCTTACTTGAGACTAAATACCTAGAAACAATAAAACACGAATCTAACGCTAACAGAACAAGATTTTCCAACTCTTATTAGAAGCGGAAATGTAGTAATGTCCTCTATCAGAGAGAAAGAGTATTGATGCAGATGAATTTTAAAGACAAAATATACAAGAAAAAAGAAAATTTAAAAACAAAATATAAAAAAAGGGGGGGGGACTAAATTTTTGAAAACAAACTATGAAGAAGTAAACAATAATAATAATAATAACTATAATTATTAAACTTTAAATTACACGAAATAAAATTCTACGGAAATTGTGCAAGCAAACAAATTTTCTTAAATACATGGAGGTTAATGCAAATATTTTGTTTTTAGTAACAAGCCTAATATTACGAAACATTTAACAATAAATTACATTCTTAAAAATATTCAGACTTGAAAAACTCTCAAATATAGGTAGCTCATGAATTCCAAAACTGAAAAGGCATCTTTAATCCACGAAATTTTACTATCCTCTATTTTTAAAAAACAACTAAATATTTTGCTACATTTATAATATGCAATAAATTTAAATACTTTTCATAAAAAGATAAAGACAGGTTTAACGTCTTTATTATTATTAATCAGCCAGAAAACAATATCAAAAAAATCTAAGCATTTTTAAAATTATCATACTCATAAAAATGTAAATAAATATTGGCTAAACAATTACTTGCAGGCCCACCTTGTGGTATACCTTTATCTGTTTAACATATCTTATTAAAGAAATATATATATAATTTTCTTTAAAATGTTAACACAAATAATTTTTTTTTAATTCTTCATAAGCAACAACCTTATTTATATTGAATTTCTCACAAATATATTTTAGAACTTTAATACGAGTCTCTAAGTGAATAGAATTAAAAAGATCCTCAAAAAAAAACATGCCTATAAATAGCATAAATCAGTTTATTATTAATACATTTGACTACATTATCACTATAAACATATTATTTTTTTGTAAATCAAATATATTCTTACGCACGGAATCAAAGTTCGATTCAAACACAAATACTCAATATAAATAAATAAAACCGTTGTTTCCAATGAAAGATGCGTTAACTTACGTCGGGGGGAAAAAAAGAACAAAATAATGCTAATTCAACTTCCTTCTTTTTTTTAAAAAAAAAAATATCATTAGCCTTCATATACTTCATAAGATAATTTGCTTCTCTAAGAAATAAACAAAGATAGCAAAAAAGGAAGTTGTATACGGAAACAAAAATATAACTAAAACAATAGTCGAAGATTTATGTTACAGAAGCAATTGGATTTCAAATAAATAACATAAAACAAATTTTTATGTCGTTTATTGCTGAGGTATAAACAATGCAGGATTGTATAACTGTTTATTTTCATATAACTTTACAACAAAATTTTATGATTCGAACAAAGTGTATTGTAAAAGTTCTTTGAACTGACAAAGTAAAAAAATCATGAATTGGGCAAGAAAATTCCATAAAACTGAAGAAAAATTTTGAAAGTAAAAGCTGTGTTCTTTCAAGTTGATTTAAATCAGTATACAAATAAAAACATAATTTTAGGGTTTTTAAAATATTTAAAATTATATAAATAATAACAAAATATTGAAAGCTCTATTTAATTATATGGAATAAACTGAAAGATAAAAATAATTATCCAATCAAAAGCGAATCACAAGGAAAAGATGAATCACAGAGTAAAAGGAATTGGATAAGAAAATTCTATTAAATTGAAGAAAATAAAAAATAAAAAAATTAAAAGTAAAAAAACTCTGTGATATTAATTCGATTTATATTAATAAGCATATAAAAACACAACCTTTTTTGTTAAAATATTTAAAAATAGCTGTTTAAATACTGAAATTATTCAATAGTTATAAATAAATTAAGAGATGAAAATAATTAATCAAACAAAAGTACGGAAGGATGGGAGTATGATAAAATCTCTACAGTAAATTCCTGCTTCACTCTTTCTAGATTAAAAAAGTAAATTCGTTCAATTAATTTTAAAGGCAAGTTCATTCGGCATTTCACATCAGAGTTTATTCACAGTTATATTAAAAAAAACATAAGAAAAAAAAAAGCTTGATGTTGGAATAGTTTACATTTGCAATAATGACCAATGCTCAAATTGGATCCATTATTAAATTTTTACGGTGTTAGGAGGGGAACAATTTATCCGAAATATTTTACACATTTCATCTTTTTAATTCTCTGCAACGAATACCTTTCGTCAATATCAAAACACGTGTCCAGTCGTCTCGATAGGTGGCGCTGTTCGGAAAGATATATGTAAGACGAATGAATTGTGAGAATTGATTGGCTGCTTGTTTATCAAAGTCGCACTTAGAAGTAACACAAGGGCTATTTACGAACCTCGTTATTTTGAGCCTAGATCAAGTGACGAGAACGACACCAAAGTTGGACCCTCCCTCTCCAAACTTCCATGCCGGGCGGACGGAAGGACTTTTGACCTTGAGTACACGGGTCTTTAGAGGCATCAGGACCCGATGGAAACAACGTCAGTCACCCCCATGATCACTGTGTTGCGCGAACTAGTGAGTAACTTGTAAGTGAGAACGAAAAAAGATATCTAGATGAAATAAAATAAAAGATGTGGGTCAGACCCAAATATTTTTTTCAAAACTCAAACTAAAATAAGATTAAACTATGCGCTCTCCTAATCTGAAAGAGTTATTTCTATTTTGTGTAATCGAGAAATTATTCGATTATTAGAACTCTTACTTCGCATAAGGACACAGAATAGTTCCTATAGTACATTACCAGGCTACTTATTTTACATAATTTCTAATTATTTCGCTGATATTCTAAGTTATTTAAATTAACTTTCAATAATATTCCGTAACTTACATTGACTAGTAAATTCAACTCAGAGTAACTTGAATTTTATACACAATTTCCAATCAGTTTCAAGAATATTTCCTTCCTATACTGCTTTAAGCCATTAATTTATTCAGGTACACAGGAAAAATAAGCATTAAAAGGGACAAGTGCCCTAATTGTTCTAATGTGGAATAATATTTAGCATGACATTCATCATAAATTGTGATTAGAAAGCTTAAAGAGCAAGATATCAGCATGGGTTATATCAAGTCACTTGAATGTATTTCAAAAATGTGAGATCATTAACCAATAGATGACGTTATTCAAATGAACAAGAACAACAAAATAAAAAAAAAAAAAAACTTAATAAAGCTGACAAGTTAAGAAAGCTACTAATGCTTACTTTCAGAGAGAGATATATATACCATGCACTTTTGTTATTCAGGTTTCATACTGTTTTGAAAATCTCTTCTATGTTACCTACAGTTATGGAAAATTTCAGCACAATTTACATGTTATTTTATTACTACTCCATGTAAGTCAACTGCGATATTATTAGAATTATTTGCCTATGCCCAAAGATTTGTCACTAATATACTCATGAAGTCCATAAATTAAAGAACTTTTATTATTTTTAAGGAAAAAATAACAGTAAAAGGTAAAATAGCAAAACCATACATATACAATAGTAAATTTTCAGTAACACAGATCATCTAGTTTAATTTTATTCTTTTGTCGATAATTGATTATAGAGAGACTTGTAGAGAATACGACAGATTGATCAAACAGGTGCCATTGTTGAATAAGCCAGTTCTCCAGTTATTAATAAACACAATTCTATGGATTTACATTAACAATTGAGTGTAGCGTTTTTTCACCATCTACAACAGAGCGTTTAAGTGCTTTTTTTTAATGACAAAAACAAATTTAAGAAACCTTTTCCAATTAATTAAGTATTCCCCCCCTAAATTAAGACAAGGGGGGTAAATTTAATTTCTCTTAAATAGGAACCCGTAACTTTATGCCGTAGGCCACTACTGCGCACATGCTCTTTAAGGCGCATGTGTAGCCATTGTTCCTAATACATTTATAAAAAATATTCCATACTTGAAATACTGGGATACAATACGTCTGAAACTGCACCTCATCAAGATGCTGTAAGCAATAAAGGGAAGTGGCTCAGAAATTTATCAACTCACAGCGATCTATGTTAACATGTTTTTGTCACAACTTTCAATAAGTTTTTTTTCTCAAAACATTGAAAGGTCATTTACATATATAATTTATGATGTCACATAAATTTCCATGTATTACATTATAACAATCTTATCTTCATATAGAAAGGAGCATTGTATTTCCAAAGGATACGTGAATATGTGAAAAGTACAGAGCCTTCGGTCGGATTCTGGTATTCTCATTCACATCCGCGCATGCACTCAACACTACACATACACATCCATACTTCCCTAATTCAAATAGACTCAAATCAGAATCTGACCAGAATCCGGTCATAAAATCAAGACGAAATCAACTGCACCGCTGACTCAGTTTCCCGATGTCTATTAATAGCCCACTCTCGTCTTGACCTATGAAGGGGGTGCACTCACTTCCTCCCCCTCCCCCGCGCAATCCCGTGAAACATTACGTGACAAATCAGTGGCGGACGCTTTGATGCGACCCAGAGTGTCTTCACGGTCGCTTTGATCCGCTCATTCGATCTGGTAGGGAGGGTTGTACTGATGGAAGTATATTGGACATCCCCCTTACCCTTTCCTTGGGTTAAGTCTGTTGGATAGTTACACAATCTGACGAATAGTGTTCGTGCGAAACGTACGGAAGTCTGATGGTGGGTTTGGAATAGATTTGGCAACGACAAGATGTTTCTGGCAAACATTCATGTATTAATATTACTACAAATTCAGTTAAAAGCATTTACGTTTTGATTTGTTTTAATTAAAGTCACACTGGAACTACACAGTAGGTTATCTAAGCACAGCTCAAAACAAAAAACGTTAGTTCTACATCTTGCTTAAATGTAAATTATGGTTTCTTATTATTACTTCAAAAACATTTTGTCTAATTAGTGAAACCCGTGGATTCCTTTCCTTCTATATGATGTTCAGAGATATATGTTCAATAAATCGCTTAACATGAAAAATCGATTAACACAAATCAATACTGCGATGTCATTATTACGACAAAATACTATGTCATTCCATTCTTGAGGAATCGGGACTCAAACAAACCAATGTTTGGCTCAAATGGAAGATGGAAGTATTAAAAGAATTTGATGAACAACGAAGATAGGAAACCATAACAGATTTGGGGTATTGCTAACTCTGCATTGTAGATGTTAATTAAAAATAGAGATCAAATTGCGTCAGTGTTTCAGCGCAGTATGTTCGAGCCACAGAGAAAACGTTTAAAAGAAGCTTAACACGAAGACTTAGAGACGTTGCTCGTTTGGTTCAAACAAGTTAGGTTTCAGAATGCTTCGATATCACATGTAATACAGGAAAGAAGTGATGCATTTACAAAAAATAAAATAAAATATTGCGACGAGACCACATTTGACAAGTTTAATAGTGGTTTCACTTCAATCAGGACCATATTCCTATTAAAGACAGTTAAATGTTAGTAAATCTCAAGCAACATTTCTGTTTCTCATAAACTTCGACCTCATAGACCACAGAAACAAAAATTAGTCTCTGTATGCTAAAGACAACCACGGAATCTCTTTTGGTCTAGTTGAAAATAATTCTGCAAAGAGGCGATTAGACAAGTTTTCTGCGGATCCAAAGATTGAAGGTTCGAAACGCTGCCGGCACTCAAGGTCCACCTCCCCCACCACGAGTAGAAAAACATTCTTCAACATGGCGGGAAACATCTAGCAGCCGAAGTGGTGATCCAGGACTTGAATACTAAATGGCAGCACAACCTAGAACTACTGGTTGTATGAGTCCAAGACGCAAACATTTGTCTCTGTACGTCTAAGACAACAGCACAAAAAAAAAAAAAAAAAAAAAAAAAATCACAAGTGATATGCCGTTGACGGCACACGCGTGAAATCGATCCGCTATCAGAATGTCCTTTTCATATTACAACGAAGATGCTGGTGGAGGAGAATGCGGCAGTTATCTTCAACAATGACACTCGGAAGTTAAAACATCACTCCCGCCAAAGTATTCAAATTTCTGAAAATTTTGCTTTCTTCGTATTTTGCATTTAACACGAAGAAATGCTTCGTTCGAATCAAAATGGTGCTAAATATATTTCACTGTACATGAATGCGAAGAAATTCCAGCACATAAATCAAATAACATTACAAAAATCACACAAGACTCCATCTTTGTACAGTTAATTATTATATATATGTATATAATTATTAATATCCAAAAAGCTAATGAAAAAATGCAAATATTATACAACCATTTCAAATAAGTTAACGAGTGTGTCGGGTATTTTATTTTTTGAAGTTTCGGCTATGAAAACATGAAATTAAAATGTTTCCAATGAGAAAAAAATTTAATTGATTGGTAAATTTAGTAAATGCATGCACTATTTCATTTTCACAACATCTTTGAGCTCCTTTTGTCCTATTTCATTAAAACGTGAATCATCGAGCCGATGATGAAATGGTAACACGATCACCAAATTACTCTGCAATAATTGCTTTTGTAATTTTAATTCACTTATAAAACAAAAACAAAAGAATAATGAACATTTCAGGATAAAAAAAAAAGTTTTATTTTTTCGAAAAAAAGAGCGTGTTTTATAATTACATGTCTTACTAAAAAAGTATAATTAGGGATATAAAATATCATGAGTTTTCTTAAAATAAATTATTGACTGATTTCGCACCAAAAGTAACGCACAAAAGGTAATTTACTGATGTGCAACGAATCAGAAACCTCCAACATTTCGAATATAGTGCTTGTTATAGAAATTCATTGACGTGTAACTTGTTCATAGTACGCCGTTCACGTGAAGTCCACCCCCCCCCTTTTTTTTTAAAGTTATTTTAGTTTATAAAATTGTAAAATACTTTTATACTTATGCATGAGAAAATTTTAAAATCTTATATTTACGAATGAGAAAATTTCAAAATAGTGTTATACTAATTGGATTTGTGCACTTATTTTTAGTAAAAATTTGTACTTATTTTTCAGAACTTTTTTTTTTCCTTCAGCGCGTAAATTTAAAAAAATTTAAAAACATTTTTATTTTTTTTTTTTTTTGGGGGGGGGGGAATCTAAGTTTGTGCTAAAACAGTTAATGAAAAAATTGCTCCACTAAGTTTGAAACAATTAAAAATTTATTCGAAACGAAAATGTATATCCTTCATGAAGTAAATTTCATTTTAATATCTATTCATTTTTTTTCTCTCTTCCCCCAGAGAAAGGAGTTTATACTGCCAAAATTTTTGTAAATATGCCACTTCTACAACTGAAATGTTCTTACATTTAAAGCAAACTAATAAATCAATAATAACAGCATATTTATTTTATTGGAAAATGTTTCTGAAATCTAAAAATGCATTCTCAAGCACAAAATGTACAGAATTACGTTTTCATGAATAATCTATCTGAATATACAAAAAGATAGAAGAGTTTATTTTCAAAGTGAAAATTCTTATTAAATTTACACCTTTAAGGTACAACAGAAACAAGTTCGGCTCTTCACAAAATCAATATTATAGTAAAGATTCTGTGATAAAATGAGAATAAAAAATAATAATTGGAATGAAAACTACATTAAATGGATTTATTACATATAAGGAAACAACAAAATTTTTAAAAATCTAATTCACGGCAATATCAAAATCGTTTGGCACGTTTCCACCTCTAAGCATGCCAAGAAATACATTGGGGAGGAGGGTGCGAGGGATAATTTGACTGTTTTAAAGGCTAAGTGAAAAGAATGCGGCTTAAAATTAGTTTTAAACATATCTTTAACTTGATTAGATTTCCAATACTTTTCAAAATGCTTGTTTATATATCTATAAAGTAAGGTAGTGCAATAATCGATGGATTTAAAATATATATATTTTTAAATTTTATTTTATTTCATTTATTTATTTTAGTTCTGGGTTATAACGTCAAAAGACGATTTTGCAAATTTTTTTTTTTTTTCGAAAGGCGAAACTATTTAATACGACAACAAATCGCCAGATATTTTATTGGGCTAGTCCCAACAAGACGTTATTCCATCTTAAAAAAATTATTTTGGGGGTTTCGAAAAATTATTTCGACGGTATATGATAAACTACACTTTTTAGTCACATCCAACATTTTAGAATTCAACGAACTATCTTATAAAAATTATTACAGAGTCGTATCGCACTCAGTAGTTTCTGAATACTGAATCAGTTTCAGCAGTTCAGCAAACCTGAACAATATCGAACATTAATAATAAATTTGCATAACTTTTCACAGAACAATTTCATAAGCAGACATCCGTTGAGAACAAAGCACGTTTCCTGTTAATGTCAAGAACAACAAAAAAAAAAAAAAAAGGTTTTAATAAAAAAAATAGGAAAAGAAATCAAAAAAAAAACGAAAATCCTTAATTAAAACATATTTAAAAAATTTTTTTTTTTTTTTTTTCCTTCATGTAATTCAATGAAAATCACCTTGATAGATAACATTTAAGTTTTGGGTTGAATAAGGAAAGTTTAACAACGACTATTTGCAATTTCTCGGTTTCTTTCTTTCCTTTTTTTTTTTGCTTTAATAATTTTAAACTTCTGCGTTTAAGTGAATCGCAGTTTGTTCTTTACCTTCAAAATCTATCGAATATTCTCAAATTAAATATTGACTTAAAATTTTTGTTTTAATATAAATAAAACATGTCGACATTCTTCTTTATAATGTATAGTAATTGCGCTACGCATGAAAACAAGCATGTACTAATGGCATATTTGTTTTCAATGCCATTAATACATGCTTGTTTTCGCTACGCATGTATTAATGGCATTTAACTTTTTTTTTTTTAAATGTTCCATCTCCATTTTATTGGAACATAAGATTCCAAGAAAAAGATGTTTATGAACCTTAAATAAACTCTTTCAATTTCCCATGGATTCTCATAATTGCTTCTGTACTTTCCATAACATTCGTTATTGCGTACTTATGTTGGTAATTCAACAATATTTGAACATCAATCAAAAATAAATGAAACAAGAAACAAGTATTCTGTCGCTACTCCAATGCAAATTTGTCCTAGTTTTTATTATAACAGGTCAATTGAAAAGTCCCCGGCCTGACACATAGATGGAGCTACTAGAATTAAATCCATATGTTTTTTAGTTAGCCCTAACCCTCAAAAGATGCATGTATAAATTTGACAGCTGTCGGATCATTAGTTTGTGAATTATAGCATTTTGAGTGAAGGAAGAGGTGATCGAAGAAAAAGGTGATCGCCAAAACTGAGGCCTATTTTGAAGCAAAGGACAAATCGTATTACAAAAGTGGTATCGAAAAGTTGGAAGGTCGCTATAATCAGTGTACCACCCTTGAAGGGAATTATGTTGAATAAAAAAAACTAATTTTGCCAAAAAAATGTGTTTTACTATGGTAGGCCGTGACTTTTCAATTGACCTGTTACATACCCTACCGAAAACGAATCGATTTTAATTTCATTGCTGTCATTCCTAGAAAATAAATTTTTAAATACGCAGTTAGTACTTCAACCATAAATTCGCAGTTTTCATTACCATCAAGTCCTTTTAAATTTTCCTCAAGACCATTATAATGTGACATTGTACGGGAGTTTTCACTTCTTATTTCCAAATATTCATTTCGTGAATGATAACAAAGCGTTGCAAATTATCTCAGAGAAGATTCCAATGCAATTAAAAAATTGGTATGTTTATACTGAATATATTATGAAAAAAAAAGACTTAAAAAAGATTTGGAAAAATATTTTTTTTTAAATAATACATTTCAAACATTGTATTCTATTTTTGAAGTAAACGTTTAGCAAACATATACACAAAAAAGATACACAAGGCTTTAGCTACATACCATAAGTATACAAGAAGCGAAACTATCTTTGTACTCAGGAGTCAAATACAAATAAATAACCTGAAGCCATCATATCTAAATTAATCATCTGCAAAGTAATAATGGATGCGTTTAACAAGGACGTATTCATATTTTATGTCAAACAATACACAAATTAAAGATATTTTAACTTAATATCAAATAATAGTCTTTTTATTTTTACATTTCTATTTGGGCAAATCTTGCAACTGCTCTTCGCGTACGCATAATGGCCCCTCGGGGAATAGTATTTATAGCGAAGTGAAGACACCGTTTTTTCTTCCAGTAAGGGAAGAGTGAAAAATGGGTCCACTAAGACCGAGGTACCTTTCTTTACCGCACATAGCCCATTAGCGACGCATGGTCTGACAGGCAACACCCCCGCCTGAGACCCAACAGGGAGGCATAAACAAAAAAAAAGGCTTCCTAAGCTGAGGAGGAGGGAAAGAGAAGTCAAAATAAACACGGGGCGTACCAAAATGGTTGTATCAACATTCCCTACCCTAGGAATTACGTGACGCTTTGAATCTTGTTTATGTGTAGAGTGGATCTGGATGGCTCTCCACCATAAATTCCAATGCATGGCGGGCTTCTAGGCAAACCGAATCTGACTGTCTACCATCCCCTGAAGAGAGTGGGTACATGCACGTGATGATGGAGGGCATCGTTTGGGGACGAGCTCTCTTCCCTTACTATGCTGGCGGCTACAGATAAAAGATGGAAAAGTAGCAAATGAAATAAGAAATGCACTGGAGTCGCACTGTTTGCAAAGCGAAGGTAACCGTATGTTTGAGCAGCTAAACGCAAAGATTTTGATGGAAGTATGGTAATAGGAAATATTTATGAATTAAGATATGGTCAGCAACATAACTCTCGGTGTATGTAGTAGTAGTAAAATGAAAACTTTAACATCAACGCCCCAATCTTACCGTATAAAATACGGAAAAAAATCATTCTTCTTCAGTTCAAGTTGTCTACGTTGAATAAGTAAACAAATAGAGAAATAACCTGAAAATAAAAGGGCAGGTGTTTTTATGACGTATCTCAGATATTATTATTATGGCTTATTTTCTCGATTTACCTTTAGAATTTTTACTACTTTTTCTTTACTTGTTATTATAACTTATATTACTTTTTCTTCACTTATTTTTTTAACTTTTAATACTTTTGATTTGCTTAATTTTTTTAACTTACATATTACAAAAAAACTTACAGAAGTTAGTTAAAAAAAAAAAAGTGACGCAAAATTTTAAAATGATTTTAACACAAAACGCTTGGTTACATAAGTGAATATTTTAAAGTTTACATCTATTTCGGGCGGTGCTTATTATTAATAAAACATATTGTAACAGTAATAAATATGTAAACAAATTAAATACCTGCAATTCTATGTGTCAGATTAATCGAATTTAATTTTGTATCCTTGATAAAATAGGAATTTACATTTTTGTATGCATGTGAATTCACGTGTTTTTCAACAACGTTAATTTTTTTTCATTGCTGAAATATCCACGTTATTCAAAAGGAACATGAATATATTTACAATTTATTTCACCTTATAAATATTAAACACTATAAGCGCATATCATAAAAGTATGTAAATAAAATGTGTGTGTATATTTGTCAAACCCAACTTTATTTATTTTCGTATTTCCATAAATATATGAGAAACATAAATTTATGTATATGAAGTCGTGTTTCTCAACTATATTAAATCTTCACAACTGAAATATTTAAGAGCGTTATTTATGACATAAAACAATACCAAATTTATTTTTACTTAGTATACTAGACAAATTGCAACAATATTAGGAAATTAAATATTCAACACATGCCTCCGCATAAAACAGATTGAATAATGACCAGAAATAGCTCGATGATAGGAAGTCCAAAATAACATCCTGTTATTCCCATCCATCTCCTAAAGTTACCCCTTTTGCGCAGGCGCACATCGTTTAACTTTATCATCCCTAACACGACTCCCTCCTCCTTACCTACCAACCTAACTCTTCTTCCAACCGATCTTTTTACTCGGAATAACCAAGACATCAAATTTGCATTCTTGCATATTTATTTCACGCAATGCACCGCCTATTTTTTTCATTTTGCAGTTTTCCCCCACGGGAAAATGGGTATTTTCAAACAAATTTCGTGGCCGTCCTGCATAAAATCCTCATCACCCAAGTTTTTGGGGAGAGGAATTCTCCGCCGGAAATAGATATACACGAACTTCTTGCTGTTTTGGCTCCACTCTCTTGACAAATATCCGATTCTTAAAGCAGTTCAGCCCGCTTGTCAAGGTAAAGTGTTATTTATGCGTTACGGATTCGCCGGCTTTACCGTTTCATAGAAGAGAAACCACCAGAATGTGGGTTTGTTTTAAAACCACCCATTTAATGAAAAGCGAGAAGAAACTATTTTTCAAAAACTTTACATTTTGATATCGAATAAAATGCTGTAAAGTGTTATTTATATAAGACCTAGTTTTGGCGAGTCAGCGGTTTTATAAAATATTACAAGATTACAAGTAATGCGGACTTGTTTCAAAATCGAATCATTTGATGAAAAATAAATAAATAAATAAAATGTAACACTATTTTTCGGACTTTATATTCTTCGATATGGAATAAAACCGAAGAAACAAGTTCACGCATTCTTAAGTATTAGTTACAAGTAACTGTTGCCTAAATTTGATATTTCATAGGAATAAACTAGATAGAGGTAGATTAATTTCAAAAAGAACTTTTTTAATCAATTTCTATAAAAGAGAGAAATAATTTTTTAGCTCTTAATCCAAAATATATATTAAAGTCATATTGTTTCATATAATATTTTTTTATTCATCGTGCTCCAACTGAGGATAAGTGTTCCTATAAATTCGGACACCTGCTAAAATTTCCATTTATATAATTCTTTTTTTTTTTTTTTTATGATTTTGATTTCACAACTAATCTCAAATCAAATATTTTAACTATTTTTCAGTAACATATTTTGTTGATGGAGATAGTTTGGCCAATAATTCTAAAATAACCCAGCCAAACAGTCTAAAGCCTGTTACAACTTAAAATATATAATTTTCCTTCCCCCCCCCTTCCTTTTTTTTTTTAAATTTTTAATTTTTTTTTCCTTTTTTTTTTTTTTTTTTTCCAATTTTTCAAGTATTTAGTTTTCATTTAATTTACTTTCTTCTGAATTTCATATAATTTTTCTTAATTTATTAAATTTGAATGTTTTTTTCATTCACTTTTCTGCATACAATTTCGATTTGTCTATTTTATTGTTTGGAATAAGTCTTCTTACTTATTAGTTCAGTCGTGATTTTTTACATATTGTTTCCATTTTAATTTTCAATTACATCTAAATTTCAAATTGTGTGAGTGTGTATGTATAAAATAATAAGGAACTGTCTAATTCATTAAAATTTCTTCACTATCTTGGAGAGTTTAATGAATTTAAAACAAGAAAGACAGAGCATATATATATAAAGCTTGCGACCGGAAACTAAAAAAAAATATTTTTTTTATTTAATCGAATTAAAATACAAACATTATTCAAATGTACATTCGTGTTATTTGTTTCCATCAAAGATTTTTTATTCTTTGGAACATATTAACGTCGCATCATCTCATTGAACTTCAAAAATAATAAGCTACACAATGCGAGTATTTATATATTTCAGAAACTTAATTTTCATAATATAAAACAACATATATTTTACTAAATATATATATAATGTTACATCAACGAATATTTTGATATTAATTAATTACGCATAATTATAATGATTATAACAATTATTTAAAAATGCAATTAATGAATCAATTAAAATTTCCAAACTAATTACAAGTCCGAAACAAAAGAAATCTTAGTCAGAAAATAAATTTCCCCAAATAGTTATTTGTTTACAACCACGAAGGGTCCTTTTAATATGATAGATATAGCAATTCACTTTTTTATACGTGTGACAAGAACGGCATTCTATGTCTATGCACTGTATCTGCGACCAATCATCACCTACGCTTGTCCAATCTGGTATACAACTGCTCAAACCCATCATAATAAAATTGAAATTCTACAAAATAGCATAATTAGAATAATAGCAAAAGCCAGATGGTTTATGCGAAATAAAGATATCAGAGCCTCATTAAATATCCCCTAAATACAAAATTACATTAATTCAATAGCAGAAATCTTTAAAAACAATTTAATAAATCACCCTAACCCATCTATTCAGGAAATCACCAACTATTCAAGAAATTATAGAACCTACCGAAGTTGAGACTAATAATCCCATAGACCTTACCAACCCTTCTCAGCAACCAATAGGAAAGCTCCCTCTCCCCCTTACGGGTTGTACGGAGACTTCCAAAGCCAAAACTTAGATTCTAACTCCAGCAACGAATAGCTGCTTTCTGATTGGACAAGCGCCATCACCCTGTATTCCCCCACCCCTACAGTCATAGTTGCTTAATCTAAAGACTCTTAAAGCTTAACTTTTATTATATTTAATATCATTTAACTTTTAAACTTAAACAAGCATTTATTAAATAACTTTATTCACTCTTTTAATTTATAAGCATCCTAATTAAACATGGGCATAGATATTATCAGGTTTAACTCAGATATGGAGATATGGCCGTTATAGGCTAGGTGCTCCAGTGAAGCTGATTCATTACGAACGGCATTCTGATTTAAGATTTAACACACTTAAACCATCACATAACGCAACATATAATATTTATGGTCATAATAAAAAAAATTGCAGGAACTTGCGGCTATCAGTCATAATTTCCGCATGTTTTTTTTTTCTTTCAAATTTATTTCTTTAAATGTCAACGCCGTTTTGCAGTTATTAAGTAGGCTATAAGCAAACGAACCTGTACAACTGTGGTACATATTCCAATAACGTTAAGGGCATTTTAACTACTCTACCTCACTTATCTTCTTCATCATACCCAGGTCATTAGAATTACAGTTATGTATTTAATGTGCAGCAATTAATGATTCCATTGAATGGTTTCTGATGGAAGTACCTGCCATATATATCAATCACCAGGGCGTTGTTTTACCAATTTGGGCTATTGCTTTTGATTTTTGGTAAAATCGGGGCTAGGACCATGATTCTCAGGATAAATGATTCTCAAGACATACAACAAGGCTAACAACAGTTTTTACATATTTCCTTTTATTGCTTGTAATGTTCATTTGTTTGCAAGAAGTAATTGTTTGAGAACGAAGCAAATAATGAGATTCTTTCAATTTATAAGATAAAAAAAACAGTATATCATTACTTTATTTATCGTTACATTTCAACAAATTACTACCAGTAACTATAAAACCAGATCTATTATTTATTCTAGTTGAAAACTAAAAATAAAAAATGAATAAAATATTAAAAACAAAAGATAACAACGATCTGTGCCATGTGAACGATCGGTTCATTAAAAAACTTCGCGGTTCAAGTATTTTGAAGATTGTGTTTACGAAAAAGTAGGGGATGATATTCGTAGCGATTGTTTCAGCAATATTATTCACAGAAAAGAAGGAAAAGAATTCTTTTATAAGAGATTTTAAATATTATTTCTTTAAAAAATACGAGTCATTAAACTCGAATAGGTCAAATCTGAAAAGCATAATGAGTGAAAGACAAAAAAATCAAGGAACAATATTCTTTAATGGCTTTTTAAATAGAGATTTCCGAGGCTTTTATTGTAATAAAAATGAATACATTTCTGAAGCATATTCATATTTTTGTTTCAAAATGTGCTTTGATTTCTATTAATAGTAAAATAT
>BMAW01017409.1:1210271-1238929 GCA_019974015.1 Nephila pilipes
GAGTATATGAAATTATTATAGTAATACTTCTAACTGAAATGGATTTAATATTTTTATTTTGTGATGAAGCAGTCTACACTTTAGGGCATATATGTTTAAAGCATTTATCTTGTTGTTATTTGATTAATAGATTTGGAAATTAAAAGAAGAAGGAAAGAAAATTTCTTAGTGTGTTATATTTTTGTTTTATTTTTAATCTCCCCGTGTCATGAAAATATCATTATAGAAGAATTGTAAATAAGCCGTTATCTTATCGATTTTTTTTCAGTTGAAAGTAAAATCCTCTGTAATTTAAACCCGTTTTTATTTGATTACGTGCAATTGGTTTAACTCTTTGTGGATAAAAAATATTTTAATCGTGGGAACCTTTTACATGGCTTTTGTAGTGTAGATTTTATTTTAATCTTTATTTCTCTGGTATTTTAATAACAGGGTCAATGTAACACTCAATCAATAACTCCCGAGACTAACCCAGAGATTGCGCTACGAACAGTAAAAGTTCCGAGTCAACATCGAAGCGGTCTCTTTATCGGATTGGAGAAACCCAGTGAGGATCGAGGCTAGAACTTTGCTCTTAGCGCAAGCTTTCTCCGCAAACGATTCATGAAAGGAATCTCTTACGATTGAATACGAGCCAGAAAACATGCCAGTTACTGAGGTGGAGTAACTCGCCTTCTTTGTCAGTTACTTAAACAACGGAAAAACGAGTTTCGTCTGAAAACACATCCGCGACCATGCGGTAACATCGCGGTGGAGTCAAACGAATAACTTGAAAGATGCCACTTTGATCTGACTTGTCCACCAGCAACATTACGATCTGGTTATGACTCGAGTTTAAAACGTGGTCGTACACGACACAAATGACGTCGGAACGCCTGCAGACCAGGAAGCCGTTACACCGGAAAATGAGTGAAGGACAAAATTATAATGAAAGATCGTAAAAGTGAAGCTCCTGGAGATTGCTGAGAGATGAGACAGATATATATGAAGTGTATTTACTGAAAAGGTTTTTGAAGTGAAGTGAAAAAGGTTTTTCCTAAGTGGGTGCCGCGATTGTCTTCGATGGAACAAAAACAGCAACGTAGTCGATATCAGAAAGCCTTTATCGCTATTTACCGCATCAAAAGATTTCTTGCGAAAAAAAAGATTTTGGAAAAGCGTTGAACGGATTGTATCACCCTAAAGGTGATTAACAAAAGGTGTTATGTTGATGAATAAAAATCTTTGCAAAAATGTTGTTTTCAATGTTAGTCTCGGGAGTTATTGATTACACACACGTAGCTGAACGAAGTACACGAAGTAATTATATATGCGTTCTTCTGTTTTAACAAACTGCTTCAATTTCTGTTTGCTGCACGAAGTTTGATTAATTAATTGGTTTTATGGAACATAGAGCAACAAGTTGAGGCTATTATCCCTACATTTAATATCATTACTTATTTGCTACAAAACACAAAATAAAGTTTTAAAAATTGTAATTTTAATATTCGAAAGTTCATGCCTTTTTAATGTAAGGTTATAGCTCTATTCTGATCTAAGTAAACACCAAATTTCTTTTTTTGGGCACCAACAGTTCTCTTAAACAATTACGACCGAAATTAAAAGACCCTACTAACAAACCCGAAGGCAAATCACTTTTGACATAGGTGTTAAAGGCACTGAAAGAGACGAACCAGACAAATTTCACCGGATCGAGGGTTCGAATCAACAAGATCTTTGGATAAAATCGCTTCTATGATCAACTGCAGCTTTCATATAATATTAAAATTAGGATCCAGAATCGACAAACTAATAATATTAAAATTGCTACCGAATCAGTATTTACAGGGAGAAAATGACTACTTCGAAAAACTTGCTAATTTTTCTGTTCGAACCACTGCATTTCTTTCCTAGTACGAAATGTTTGTAGCTTCGTTTACAATAATTAACTGTAAAGGTACATTTCAATGGTTCACATATTACATTATAAATTCATTTCGTAATAAAAAATTCATTACGTTATTATTATTATTATTTTAATTTGAGAAGCGATCTGCAAATTTCCAAACTAATATTTATTTATTTCATCCACGTATTTTGAAATATTACTTTCTTTACTGAAATTTTCTAACAGCTATGGATGTAAGGAAAATGTGATGTGTGAGAGGAGAATTTATAGTTATTCTACGCAGAGTCAACAATACCTAAATTTTTCTTCTTCTCGAGGACAAATGGCATACGGTATTACATTGTCCAAATGGAAAATGTTACAAAACGACTTTAAACAAATTTACCTTGTTCACAAAGTAACGCCTTTATTTTCAATAAATACTCGTATTATTCGAACCCGATTCATTCAAAACAAAGATGATTTTCAGTATAAGTATGTTTTATTTCATTTCACTTTTGCCCATTTCTCAATTAACTCGAATTTCCGATACCCCTGACTGGCTCTGGTTTCAATTATTCCGTCTTAATATGTATTTGGATTCACAAAATGAAGTGCACCCTTTGTTTTATAGCCATTATTTATTTTAGAAATCTCCCCCCTCCCTGCTCTACAAATGTTCATTACGCAAGTGCATGTAGTGCTGGATCTCGGAGGAAGGGCACAGGGGCACCAGAATTTAAACCCAGTTTCTTTAACCATAATGCATAACCAATGAATATGTTGCCAATCATTGCAATATTTCAAAAGAAAAATTTCTATTTTTTTTTCTTTCAAAAATTACAATAAATATTCTGATTGCCCTTTCAATTTCAGTCTATACCCGCTATCAATCCAATGCAAACGAAACAATCCTTCCATCGGCAGATGTTATGGCACACGATAATGATTGCACACCGCGAACATCTGACACATTAGCATTCGGCTGTGACAAATTGTCTCATTATCTATTCAGAGGCCATCAGGAATTATAGTACATGAAATCAACTCCATAATTGGTTATCAAAGTTACTAAAGGCTTGTCAATTTAAACTGAGGCTATGAGCTCGGAATGTAACATCTCTGGCATACTAATTGGTTATGATATCACAGCTTACTCTAATAAATACGAATCATTTCAATATCTGATTTTGAAAGTCTAATTCAGGCCTGCCCAACCTAAAAGACTTTGCGGGCCACATTATATATTATTATTATTCAAAATTTCCCATTTTCCAAAATAAACGACATAATTATATTGATAAGTAATACAAGAATAGAAAGAAAAAAATGTGAAAGTTTTATATAGAGAACAACAGATGGATCTTGTGTGTTCTCCAATAAGCTGTTTCACGTAGCTCCCTCGCAGTTGGGTCGGACGCAGAGGACCAGATGACTTAATGTTTTTCGGTTGTCCACGTAGGCTATCTAATATGGCCCCCTTGTGAATTTTTCCTTTGGTGCTGAGTTAGTAAAGGATAAAAGTGTATGGCGCTAGCATTACCCAAAATTTGAAATTTCTGCTGCAGTACAATCAATAACCAATGATACTATACAAAGCGTTTGGTAGGAATTTACAAATCAAACTCACATCTCACATTATACATGTAACTAAAGGAAATTATATCAAACACTTGTAAAAAAAACTTTTTACATATTTTCCCTTTGCGTTCAAGTATTACTTATAATTCTGTATCGTTTCCGAAAATATAGCATTTTGAAATCGGATGATTCATTTTGAATAACCTTGTATGTGTGTGTGTGTGATGAATTCGATTTATCACCTTTTAATTTTGGCCCTTTTAACGGCAATTCAAATTCTTACGTCGAAAACTACAACTACTATCACATCCCGAGCTCCATTAGTGAAATAAAGTAAGGGCAATTATATTTTATTGAATTAAATTTATTAGCACGGAATATAATTTTAAAAAGTGTCTCGCATTTACAACCCAATGTTGTAGCTAAATTATTAACGATCAGAAGACACCGAACAGTCCGTCTGCCTGGAACAATATGCTTCATGGTCATATCTAGGCTTTTTGCAGACACACTGACAGTTACTATTTAGTATGATCGTCGGATTGCACCTCCTCCCCGCTTATAGTAATGCACTCGCCCTCTTCAATAGGTTTCCTGGTTAAGAATATTTTGTGCATCGTCCACTCACGCAAGACATCCTACATGCTTTTTAAAATGAGCTCAAATTTGCAATTGTTTCTGAACAAGAATATAACAGAAAAGTTGTGATAGAGTTGAATAATTGGGATAGAAAATTAGTTGAGTCAGTATTGGGATATGATATGAACGAATTATGGTGGAATGTTCTATGGTATTTTTATGTTCAATAAAGGGTAACATTTTTATTCAGATGACCAAGCAACGCAAGCTACAGTTTGACAACAAGTGGGCCGCATGCGGCTCGTGGATTGGTCAAACCTGGCGCTCGTATATAAGAATTAAATGTCCCGCGGATATAATATTAATTCGAAGTCCTTTACAGTTGATCCTGATATTCGACTTTAGCCAAGAGTACACAGTATTATATTAATAGAACTTCAATAAAAAAAATTCTAAAAATTAGAAAAGGATGGAAGGGTATGTCTGCCAAGGAATACTTTTCAAGGGAAGCTGAGAAACACTACTTGATTAGAAATCCGAGTAATCGGTTGAAAAAATACATGTATTAAATGCCCATAAGATAGAAATAAAAAAAAATAGTGATTCAGTTTATCAGAGAGTTTAAATTTTGAGAACTGAATTACAATAAAAATTAATTTTATTATGTCTTTATTACAATACTTTTATGTATTATAAAATAAACAAGAAATTTGAGCGCTGTTTAGAACAAGAAAAAACATTTTTGAATGGAACACAAATCAATTTATTACATTTTAATACAGTATTAAACTTTTTTTATTTTGTTTTTAGTAATTTTATCACGAAAGACATCCGAAGTGAGCTTAAAAAAATATATCTTCATATGATTTATTTTCCTTCGAAAGAATTATTAACTTGAATAAAATGATCGACCAAGGTTGTTTTAATGCTATGTAAATTTATGCGATTTTGTATTATAATTTCTTATACTTTTTTTTTTATATATTTTTCTGCTTTCCTTTAAACTAAATTGACTATACGTTATAGTAGCATCTCCCCAATAAGGGATACCCACCGGATCAGACATTTTGTCCTTAATAAAAGGTAAATACTAATATATTCAAAGGCACCAGGACTTATAGAATTGTCCCTTACAAGAGGAACTACTGTATTTATATTCATGTTACGCCAATTTTAAATTTTTTTATTGAAAAAAAAAAAAAGAATGTTTAAAAGAATCAATGACAAACTAAAAAATAAAAAGCCACACAAATTTGTAATAAAGAAATGTCCAGGTTAAGTTTTGTTACCAAACGGGGCAAGCCGCATAAAATGGGAGGGAGGAAGGCAACATATTTTTGTTCAGCTAAAAATAAATTTAAAAAAAATACAAGTGAATTTTTCTTAGAGAAAGTACCAAAAAAAAAAAAAAAAACATTATTTCAACCATATTCCATAAAATGATAAATAAACGAATGAGAGAAAACTCCACACTTTCTAATTTAAAACAAAGGTAAGATAAATGCAAAACTCCCGAATAAAAAAACTCATCCCATTCAAACATTTTTTTTTATTTCGATTAGCATGTCCAATAAACACGACTGCCTCAACGATATAGATAATGAAAGAAGACACTCCAATTTTTGAAAGTAAACATTACCTAACCGATAACAATCCTGTTTCGAACATATCAACCCATTTTTGGTTGGCACTTTTTTCCAAATTTACTAAAAACCGATTTCTTAATTGTCCGTTATGTGGTGGGTATGGAGCGATCAGTCATCACGAAACCAATATTTATGTAAGCACGACGTGATTCATGACGGGTACTTGTAACGACGCCCAGAAACAGCCAATCGCGCCACAAGGTCAAGAGCCTTTACTTGCCACTTACATGGCCTGAATTGGGTTTTATCTCCTGGCGAAGACGTTGGAGAAACGAGTGTTATTGTTTGGCGTCAAATATCTACTCTCTCAAGACGGAATGCATCGAGTACTCAGGAACTTCTGCAATTTTTTGCTTGAAATTTATTTATAGCTAGTGCTACTACCATACGTCCCAATTTGAAAGGAACTATCCCGTTTCGAATATACATAAATCCCACTAGTTTGTTTTACCCCTGGTTACGGGATATTATTTCCTGTTATTTGATGAAAGTAAATTAATATTTCGCTATATATTACCAAATACATCATAAATATACTAGTCCTCGTTGTAGTTCGCTGGCAGGGAAGAGATTTTAATTTTTTAATGAGGATAATTTTTATCCTCTAAAAAGAGAAGAAATTTTTAATTAAATAGCTTGAACTTCAGTTGTGGTAAATAATAAATTGAATTGATGAAGAGGGGGAGTAGGAACTCAGTTTTTCCCCCCCAAGTACTTTTTAAGGCTCCCGTCTGCCAGCCATTTTAATTTTGTGTGGACTTAATCCTCTGGAATTTTTACTACCGTCCCTCAAATCGTTACTATATTATCTACAGGAATGCACGAAAGTGAATTCGAAAGAGCAAAAAATAATGAATGTTTCTGATTAATTACACTTTCCGTCCAGTTTTAAAAATAATTTTAAGCCTATTTTGATGATTCGTTTGTGGACTTCCCATTATTAAAAAAAAAAAAAAAAAAAAATTAAGTATATTTTCACAATTCGGGGAGAAAATGCAATTCCGTAGAAATTTTCAATGTTTTTTGCTCTTTCAGATGCACTTTTTTGTATTCAAATAAATAAATTAATATAGATTAGAGGATGGTAATAGAAAAGCCATAGGATTAACATTACACTCACGAAATCAAAATGGCCGGTAGATGAGAGTCTTAAAAGAACCAGTATATTTCCATTCTTTACCAGGTACTTAAGTTTGAATTTCGTCTTTTGTATCCATTGAATGTATACTTAATTTAATAAAATAATAATAAAAAAAAAACACATTTTAAATGAACAGAGTAAAGAAATGAGTATCAAACTTCGTTACTTTGAAAAATTTATACCAATATGCTTGTATAACAATGTATATGAAATTATTCGAAAAATTAAAAAGAGATATAATGTGTGTTCTAGAGAGAAATCATCTACATTTCAACCAGTGCGTTTGAATACCCTCGTTAAAAACATTTAATTTATTTCAAATCATGCATATGCAATTAAAATATATATTTCGTCAGAAAATTAACTTTTTACTTGAAATATTACTGACATCGCCAGTTAGCAAAGTTATTAAATTCTTCTTCCGATAAATAACAGATATTATCATGCATATCATAATAATATGGCTTTCTTCAAAACAATGATGAGTTTTGCTATTCAGTAACTTTCTCCCGGGATAATAGAATTTCCTTTATCTTTTAACGTTTCCATTAAATAATTTCAACTCTTATGTATGGAAAAATAGCAAATCAATTCTATGTTAAAAATGAGAAGATAATGAGCGAAACTGCTCTAGGAGCTTTTTACAACCATTGTGAGGTAAGAAAAATAAACTTTTTAGTGTATTATAAACATACTAGTATATTTTTTTATACTATTAGAACATATGGATATATTTTACAATATTTAAACTAAATTTCAGCTAATGTTACTTTTTAGAAAAGTTTAAGTAGAAGAACAGTATCTCAGGTAGAATAAATATTCCTCAGGTATTCCTATGGAATTTTGACTACCGCTCTCAAATTTTTACTATTTAAAAGCAATAAAGTGCATCTGAGAGAGCAAAAAATAAAGAATACTTTTGCGGAATTAAAATTTTTCCTCCGATTTTTAAAAATATTTTGAAATATTTTATCGATCAAATAGTAAAAATTTGAGAACGATAGTCAAAATTCCATACGATTAACATTACGGCCACAAATCAAAATGGCCTTAAGACGGTAGCCTTACCTCCGTAGGTCTTATTTATTACTCATTTATGAACTACAAAAACATTTTTCCTTGTACATCATAGGTCCCTCATTTTGTCACAAGTATTATGTCGTTCACAGTTTTTAAACTTTACAAACTAACATGAAAAACTGCATAATTTTTTTTAATGAAGCAGACTTTTATAGGATCCATAAAATAAACCAGAGTATAATAGTGTGTATTTCAACTTACAAAGAAATAATCTATGTTTTGATATGATTCTGTATCTCAAGTAAAGAAAGCCCCCTCCCCCCTTTTGAACTTCGTTAAAACAACTATTCATGATCAGTGACAAACAAAAAAGAATAAATACACATTTCTTTCATTACTTTCTCCCATACCTTGTGTGCGAGTGAATAATTATAAAAAAATAACATAATTTAAGTTACTTCATGACAATTTAAACGTAAAACCTTAAGAAAAAATGCATTCATGTTAAAAGTCGGACAACTGGTAACCCCAAATAGAAACATACGTGTCAGAATTATTATGTTGTACCCGATGCTGACATATGTAACATTCCTCTGGTAAGGAACCTGCCATCCAAGATGCTTCAACGAGGATGAAAGCGAAAATATTTTGCCTGCGGGAGTCTTTAAGTCGCCAGCCGCTCCCACGAGTGTCCCAAGGACATGATCAACACGTGAGATTTGATCCCACAATTTCGACTAGATCCAATCAAATTTTTGTAATTTTCTCGTCGGTATTCTTCTCGGAAGGAGTGAAATGTAGAGGACACCAAAAACAATGGGTCAAATACGACTACTTTTAGATAAAATATGATAATAAGGTCAGCGGAACAGACAGCGCGTATAGCAAGTTGAGATGTTGCCCAACATCTGCTAGGATAATGCTATTCTCAAGGTAAATGCATTGGCGACTCGATGGCGAGGATGGTTTCAAAAGCAAGATTCTATTTCCATATTACTAATAGACAGTCAAAACAATCGTTTCTTACAATTGCACGGGGTAAACCGATACTTTTGTAATACGTATCGATATTTCAATATAAGATATGTAAGAATTATTTCTACGTACATACAAATATATAACTTTATCAAGTTTTCATACTGATTTGATTCAGTACAAAATAAAATTTAAAGATAGTTTGCTCTAATTACAAAATAACAAAAGCATTTCTAATAGACATAATGAAGAACTATTATGATATTGATATTAAACTGTATCGTAAACATCTTAAGAAGAACTATGTAGTTTTTTTTCCTGGACATCACTTTTAATTTTGACGGACATTTTCCAATTTAAATATATCCATAAATTTACAAGAGCAATTCTTACATTTTTCTTTTAGCATAAAAAAATATTATTCCATTCTTCTCTCCTTAATTATCATCCAATGTTCTCAAACACAAAAACATTTTATAAGTGGGGTTGCTAATTAATTTTTTTTAAATTCATTTATTTAACTTTAAATATCTAAATAAAAAGAATGTTGTTCATTAAAGAATGTAGCTAATAAATTTTTTTTCTCATTTTACGTGAAATTTTTTTCCCTTTTAAATACCAAATATATCATAATATATATATTTCTGAGAGGCATTTTAAAAATAGAAGTTATTGGTTATAGAAGCTTTTGGTTATTTAAACACTAACGTACATTATTTAAAACACTAACGTATACGCACTGCATTATTTGCTTAAATGGATTTAAAATATCACAATTTCATTAAAATCTTTTCATTATTAGTATTCTTCTGGCACCATTTTAAAATATATATCTACAATAGCTTTGAAATCGTAGCTTTGAATTTATTACCTTCTAAATCTTGTTTATAGGAATGCATTTGAAAGCAATTACATGAATTCGTTAAATATATGTGAGTCCGCGCACATTTCTCTTGAGTATAAATAGATTTTTCAGTAAAATATTACGCATTTATTTCTGTCAGCATATGCTAAAAAATGTGTATAAATATAAAAACTATACAGAGTATTGTAGCATTAACGCATATTTTTTACAAAAAAATGAACAATAAAAAAAATTCTCTAAGATTATTCAATATAAAGTAAAGCAAAGTTAAATAATCACTATTTTATGGCTTTAAAAACAGATATCTATGTAATATAAAAAATTAAAATAATTTCTCTATCATCTTGCTAATGTATATGAAATAATGAAACGTATATTTTACACGAATGTTCTATGTATAAAAATATGATTTATGAACAACAATTATTTTCTTAACAATTCTTAACTTCTAACAATACAAAATGGGATTAATTGTAATTAGTAAATTTATTTCATTCCACCGCGATTATCAAAGCGAGAAAAATCAAAATATAATTCTGTAAACAATTGACACAAAAGACTTTTAAATTAATTTAACTGTTAATTTTTTGGTATTTTGCTTGATAATTTTAGAGAATTTAAAAATCAAACTGAGAATTTTAAAAAAAATATTAAATCACAATAAAATCCACTTCGAAATGCAGTTTTTTTAAAAATTTTATTTCATTTCCATTTGACAATGAATTGCTCGCTAAATCTAACAAAATATTTTTTTTAAAAAAAAGTGTGCCATTTAAATGTTGGAATTTTCCGCAGAATATAAGTGAAAGCGTAACAAACTTCGATAATTATCAAGCTTTTATTTTAATTTTTCAGCCCTGAAATGATTTTGCTCTCAGAACAAAATTCAATAACAATATAAAGCAATAAAATGTTAAAATATTAAATTTAGATTTCCGTAATTTGTTAGCTACTTTTGATTGTTTAATTTGAAATAAAACGATATATATTCTAAATGAATTTTTATTTATACGCATAAAGAATATTGTACATTCATCGTAAATAAACATTGAACGATAATGAATATTCTTGACTGATAAAATAAAAATGAAACAAAAACCAATTGTAATTTAACGAGGACGAAACTAAGACAGCGTCGAACTGATTAAAAACCAAAACCCGAATAAATAATCCGAAGAAAAATCCAACAGGTGGCACCAAAACGCCATTCGAAAAAGGGCTGAACAGGCAGATTCGATACGATAAAACACCACTTACCTGTAATCGAAGAATAGAAGTCGATTCTACGAGTCTTCGAATCGGAATCTTCAAAACATCTTCACAAAGGTGAACAAACGTCAATCGTACACAGTAAATCCTATCTCACAATTCAATAAAAAAAAAACACCGCACACTCAAATCTCGGTATGTTCTGCACAGTTGAGAACCTGTTGAATCTGGATTTGAAAGAGGGCGGCGCTGCTGTTTGTAAAGGGGAGGGGTGCCTTCGAAACTACTCGAAGGAGTGTTCGAATGGTCGGGTGTGAAAGATTATTCCCTTGCGGGAGAGGGAGGGAATTGTGAGGAGGTATCCAAAGGAACAAGAACGAGAGAACACAAGTTTAGAAGATGATCAGCAACTGGTGTCAGTCATTGCGGACTAGCTGTCAACTTCCGTTCGCGCACACTGTCGGCACTGCACTGGAAAGACTGCAGAGCTGCCCAGTAATGGATTGCGTTGGCCCGGACAGACCGGGAAGCTTCGTGGAGGAGGCAGCGCCATCTTTTGGATAACGTACGAAGCGAAGAGGATAAAGAGAACGACGAACGTATATCTGTGCAGGGATTTTTTTTTTATCAGAATAACCAAAAACGAGCGCAGTTAGGAAATATACACAACCCTTGATTTTCAGAAAAAATGCATTCTTCGGAATATCATGCTAACTGAAACAGAGTAAAATGAAATAAGGGTTAGGTGAAAAAAAAGGATTCGTTCATTAATTTCTCTGGACACTTTATAGTTCTTAATTTTTTATATTATTTTAGAAAATAATAAAAATAAACACTAATTAAAATATTTAGCACAATAAAAATAATAATAAAACATAAAGATGAATTAACGATGATTCTTACAAATAAAAATAATAAAAAACATTAATAAATTTCTAAACAAATAAAAATTACAAAAAAAAAAAAAAAAAAAAATTGATGAAACGTAAACAATATCACCCGTCACTCTTCTTCATAACTGTGAAAATCTAGAATTCTCCGTTTCTTTGGTTGGGTACAGGTGTAACATCATTCTCTATCCGAGTCACTAACAAATAAATTCATCAACGTTTCTCACAGATACTGCTTTATTATAGTATAGTATTATTATAGAGATATTGGTTACATTTCCCACTTCGTTAATCATATTTTATTGCACTTTGGATGGAAGGAAATCGATGACAGTTAAATCAAGAAAGTTCGAATGTATATACATATACTGCATAACATAATATTCATTTAATTTGTAACGCAAAACAATCATAACCCAAAACGAATGTTTCGATTTCATTTAAAAGCCGTAAAAATTAAGCAAAGCAGGTGTGTGTTGAGGTTTTCTGAATCGATTGGGATTACTCTGAACTACTTTTCTGAATCGATTGGGATTACTCTGAACTCATCTTCTGAATCGATTGGATGAGGATTAACACCGCAAACTAGAAGTAATGCTAGGGCTATTGGAGACGCGTCGTATAATTTGGAAAGACAATCTAATGGCGAGGATACCTGAGCTGATTCCTACCCACCTAACTTCCACACTATGCCGCATTAACACTTAGGCGTTCAGTTCCATTTCACGGGCAACATTCACCATTCATCTGAAGGGCGATATTTGTTAGGCAACAGGATGCGAACCTGTTACTCGGCGAATTGCAAGGCTCGCGACTGTGACTAAGCTATCAATTGTTCCATTAATATTATAAATTATTGTGAATATATTTTAATATTATTCACTCAAATACGCACACACACACACACACACATATATATATATACAGAGAGAGAGAAATAAACAGAGCGTAATAAAATGATAAAGGAATAAAGATTAGTACTGAATTATTAAAAAAAATTTATCTCAAATGAAAAGCTATTAAAAATATTATGGTAAAAACAAAACAAATGATCAAAATTCTATGCAAAGTCCTGCAAAGAACAGATTTAGCCACCCAAGGTGCACTTTTTTAATGATTATTATTAAATTATCCAATTAAATATAAAAATTAAAGGTAACGATAAAATATCGAGAAATGGACAACAGTAAACTTTTTCGATATTAAAATTAAAGCAAACAATACATTATTAAATTAAATATATTTAAGCTAAATGTAGTTGAAACTGAAGCAAGCACTAAGAAATTGAAAAGCACTACTGGTGCGCAAAAATTGATCCAACTAAAACAACAGCCCTTGGGTGGCTAATTAAAGAATGTCTTAAAAGATAAAAAATATTAAATATTGAAAAAAAATTATATACTAGAAATAATTTTAGAAAAATTGCATAAATGGACGCTAGAAGAGTAGTAAATTAAAAGAATATTAAATAAATCAATAGATAACTGGAAAATGGGGATGAAGGATTATACAGTAAATTAATGCTTTCAAGGATTTCAGATTGTGATGCGTGGTTATTCCAGAATTAAAGGTATAGCTGTACTAATAAGCATTTATAAACACCCAAAATTCAAGCGGACGAAGAAAAATAATAATAATAAAAATTCAAAAAGTATTAAAATTTCATACCATAATTATAGTAATAGTTATAACAGGAAAACAGCAAATATTAAGATTAAACAATACTATTTTTAAAAATTAAATCAGAATGTATGAAAAGATGAAAAAAAACACGTCGTACCACACGCAAGCGAGAAGAATCGATGGCGTTGATTTAGCAGAAGAATTCAAACTCAATAAAAGTTACATTAAAAAATAGTAACGTCCTTTATATTCAAAAACTAGAATAGACAATTCATAAGAAGAAATATTATTACAAATAAAGGTTAATAAAATAAAGTATATTAAATAATACAATAAGAATTTGAAATTAAAATTTAAACATTATTAGCAAACATAAACACATAAGAAATGATAAAAAATAATAGCAACAATAAGAATTATAAAATTAATTGAAATTAAAAACTAGATAACTTTTTATTAATTGCCTATCTACAAAACCCACTATTATACGTTACAAAAATAATTTATCCTGTTTTATAATTATTATATTTAATTTTTTATGAAAATTAATACACTGCTGATCATTAAAATTGCAACACCATGAAGGAAAGCAAATACAAAAAAGGTAATTATTGTATATAAACAGTATAGCATGAAGAAAAAATGATTAAATTTGTAAGCTCTTAGGGGGTTACAGGGGTGCGAAATTAGTAAAAATAGTTGCCGCCCCTAGCAGCTGCATGGTGTCTAACCCGGCTAGGCATGGTGTCTAACTGGGCTTCGGTAACAAAAGCTGGCTACTCATTTCATGCTGTTTCAAATCTATACCACACTTCATCAACAGTATTAGCTGGAGGGTGGTAGCAGACCTGTCTCTCAGCAACCCATGACCAGATATTTTCAATGGGCGACAGATCTGGAGACCGTGCAGGCCAGGGCAACAATCGAATAACCTGTGTATCGAGGAAGGTCAGAACACGATGGGCAACATGTGGTCTTGTATTATCTTGTTGGAAGATGGAGTTTGACAGGCCTTCGAAGATCGGATACAACTACTGGACGTAAGATGCCAAAAATGTACCGATCTGCGTTCGAATTATCATCGATTCGAGCTAGACATGCGCGTGACGTGCATACAATGTCTGCCCAAACCATCACATCAGGTGCACGGCCCCTATGCCGGTATCGAATGCAAGCAGGTGACGAGCGGTCTCCTGGGAGCCTCTAGACATATTTACGGCCATCAGAATACTGCACGCTGACCCGGGACTCGTCTGAAAAGACGACATTGTGGCACGCCTGTATCCAGCTTTGTCGTTCGGTCCACTAGAGTCGCTGTCTCTCTCTAAGCTACATTGTCAAGGGAAGTCGAAGTAATGGTCTCATTGCTGACAGTCCACGCTGCTGCAGACGTCTTCGCACTGTATGAACGGATACCGGTGTGCTGCAAACATGCCGATTTCCTGACTAATGGTCTTTGATGTGTTTGTACGGTTTTGTAGGGTCAACCTTACAATATGTCTGTCCTCTTGGGCGTTAATCATGGAAGAGCGTGGAGATCCTGCATGCCGTTCAGTATGACCCTCAGCAACCCATTGATTCCATACTCGCATGATATTGGTTGGATTTCGACCAGTCCGACGGACGATATCACAGAAAGATTTTCCATACTTTTGTCAGACAACGATCCTGCCTCTATCGAATTCCAACACTTGCTGATGAGCATTTCTTCTTCTTTTTCGAGGCATAACACGATTTTCTGAGCAAACTCCAACCTTACAAAACGCTTTCCGAATGAGAAATCCATTACACAACTTTTCTTTTATGCAGTTTCTCGCTCCTGCTCTGTGTAAACGTGCTAAAATACTAATCATTTGCTATCCCAACCTCTTCTTCCTTTCATGTGATTTCGTTGTTAGTCAGGTCATTTCTTCCGGATGTTGTAATTTTAATGGCTATCAGTGTAGAATAATAACACTGAAGGCCAAGTATTTGAGGTCTGGACTGCAATTGGTTTGTGGCGGGATTTTACTATTGCATTTACCAAGATATTGCTGAACAGAAGTAGCGACATGCGGGAGAGCATTACCATGATGTAATGTCCAATTCCCTACCAGTTCATGGTGCTTTCTCGATATGAGTTGTCGCAAAATTTTCAAAACTGAAACACAATAATCACCATTCACAGTTATTTTGGGAAGCATAAAATGCTCATAGGTTACATCTTTATGATCAAAGTAAATAATCATCATGTCCTTTCCATCAGATTTGGTTTTTCGGAGAGGGATGATCAGAGTATTTGCAAACACTTATTGCGGAATCAAAATATGTACTTGAGTTTCATCACCTATTATTAGTCTTCAGGAAATTTCGATCATTTTGAAATAGCTGTTTCCAATTACAGCATTGGTGAATTTTTGTTTGCATTTGTGCATAACTAAAGTGATGAGAGACCCATCTGGAACAAACACTACAAAGCTATAAATTGTTGTGCAGAATGCGAAAAATCGACTTTTCAAAAAGTTAGTTGATTCCGCTATCTCCCTCATGACATTTACCGAATTTCTTATCAGATTGCCCACACATTTTTAACATTTGATCATTCACAACACTTTCTAGTCGACTAGGGTTGGAAGCCAGTTCTGAAGACAAAGTCCTTTTTGAAACCACCATGTCATCTGAAAATCTTAGATTCACCAAAACATTTGTCTTTGTAAGCTTCTTTAATCAACTTAATGGTTTATGGTGTTGTTCTGTCCAAACGATAGCAAAAGGTTAGGGCACAACGTACTTCGTTTTATAATTCTGAAACACTCATCTCCTTTTCTGTAGAGTCAATAAAAACAGTTCTTTAAACAAACACAAAACTAGGCAAATAAAATGGTCTACTTCGCTTAGAATTTTTATAAGCATTCAGTTAATATTTTGAAAAAAAATCACCTGCACTTTTGCTTTTTAGTTTTGTGGTGTTACTACTAAGTAAAAAAATAACTCTAAGTTTCTATGGAATGCCCTTTGTATATATATATATATATATATATATATATATATATATATATATATATAACTTTTCTTGATAATTGTAATATTAGAGATTATAAAGCTGGGCATCAAACAAGTAATATAAAAAAAATTAAGTCAATTCCTACTTAGGTCAACAAAGAAAATTTTTATTTCACTTACTTCTTATTAAATAATTACAATAAATATAAATATGTATATACATATAACAAAATCACAATATTAAGTGGCAAAATAAATTCATCAAATGCAATTTAGCCCAATCACCCTTGGCGACAGGATTTAATTGGCTGTATTTCGCCAAATGATCAACCCTGATCAACATATCCTAGATACATGAAGAGGTGTCGCCAAGTTTGTCAATTTTTTAAATCAAGCCAAGTGGTTGGACTAAACTGCATTTTCACCAATTAAATTTAATTAATATTTGAAAAAAAACTGTTTTAACATCAATTATCATCCTCTACAAGTTTTGAAAAAATGTATTAGAACTTATTAACGGTTGAAAATTTGAACAAGATATGTTATATAAGGAGAGTGTGAAGTAATTGTAGGAATTTAAAAATAGGATTTTGTACCGTCAAATATATGAATACATCTTACGATAAGATCACTCTTCAAAACATTCCTTATAAATATAAGAACTTACTTCCTATTAAAATATTACTATTCTAAGCATTAAAATATTACTAAATAAGCAAATTTACTGAATTAGCAATAAACCTGACTTTTGCACTCTTAGAAATGTGTATGGACACATCTCTCTGTTGAAAAATTGTCTCCTGAAGTAATTATGAAAACATTTTAATACAAAGTGTTAAATGCACGTGACTTGTTTAATTTAATTTGATTTCTCTTTCGACTGATTCACATTAATTTCAGTTTGAATTCCAGTCGCCTGTGTGAAGTATTAATGTTAAGAATAGATTTATACATGATTTATTTTATTTTCATTTTATGGCAGTAATTATTACATTTAGCTTGCATTGTGTTCAATTTAATAATTTATAGTTCGCTTTAGTTTTAGTATCTGATAAGAATATTATTGTCCACTTTAATATTTTGATATATAATAATACTTGCTTTTATTTAAGAAAACTTTAATGTTATCAATATTTATCACATTTGCTTGTGTGTATATGTGTGTGTGTGTGTATGATGAGTTCGATTTAATACCTTTTTAATTTTGGCCCTTTTAACGAAGGTTCAAATTCTCACTTTAAACACTACCACTTTTGCTCTCGAGTTGCCGAAAGCGACTGATGCTCCTGATCTCATTAGAGAAATCAAGAATATTCTACAAGAAATTTAGGGGAATTATATTTTATTGAAATAATTATAATTGTATGAAATATAATTTAAAAATTGTTTCTACATTTACAACACAGCTTCTGCAGCATTACTATTGGACACCGAGCTATTAGTGTATCTGGAACTTACGCTGCTGAGTCAAATACACTGGTGGGCAAAACAGTAACAGGCGTTTTTTTTTTTTTTTTTTTTTTTTGCCATAACTCCTCGATAAACCACCTGAGATACATGAAATTCAGAAATGAGAGACAGCATTTTTTACTTAAGCGATGACGAAGGCATATTTGCGCAAAAATGAATACAATGCATGTAGTATGGAATCAAACAAAAAAAGCTTTATCAAACTCATAGCATCGTTACACATGATTTTCTGTCCAAGAGGAAGAACAACAATCAGATATTCCTTAGTATAGGATATGCCCTCTCCTTACTGCAATGGTTGCTTCGCATCGTCTTTCCATACTCAGCACCAGATTGTTCAACAGTTCTTGAGGTGAGAGTGCCCATTCCTCAATCAACATCTGTCTCAGTTGTTGGGTGTTCCCCTGAGTTTGTAACTGTGTTTCAAGGCGTCTCCCCAAAGCATCCCACGCATGTTCTATGGGATTCAAATCAGGGGAAACGCTGGCCATTCCATTCGAGTGATATCTTCACTTTCCAGTACCTGATGAACATCAGCAGTCCAGTGTGGCCATGCATTGTCCTCCATAAAAATTAAGTCTGTTCCAATAGCACTTCGAAATAGACGCACACGGGGAGGATCACCTCCTTTCAATGGCTATCTCTGATTACAGAACCTCTGTCAAAAACGTGGAGCTCAGTCCGCCAGTTCAGCATTATATCTCCCTAGACGACAACTCCAGGACCACCGTAACGGTCTCTTTCCGTGATGTTACTGGGATGAAACCATGTCTAAATCAACTGGCGTTGAGAAATTGCTTGTGGAATTGAAACGACTCTCATCCGTAAAGAGGACACCACTCCATTGATGAGATGTCCAGTGTTTGTGCTCTGTACACCACTCTAAATGGTGCTACCGATGGCCAACTTGAAAGGATAAGCGTTGAGGGGATGAAGCATTCAGGACTGTGGGCGAAAAGGCCAACTTTGTGAAAGCGTCTGGCTACATTAAATCGTGACACTTGTCACCCTGTTACTGTACACAGTTACTGTGCAATGGAGCGTGCTCACTGATATCGGATTCTTTTCGCCTGCAGGACGATATATCGGTCATCCACTGCAGTTGTTTTCCTAGATCGGCCACCTTCACCCTTTCTAACAACTGTACCTATGGTTGGAAGGCTTTCAAAGATCGTGAAATGACACTTTCATCGATTCCAAACTCTTCAGCTACTATGGTCAAATTACGCCCCTCCTCCAGCTTTTCAATCATTCTTCCATGTGTTAAGTCGTCCAGGGAATTTCTTCTAGCCATATTTCACGAAAGAACTCACTTGAATTTACAGCGTATGTCTTTAATTGCGCCTGCGTTCTTCCTTATATTGTAATCATGAACTGCGCGAGCCGACCGCGTACACTCATGTCTCCCATGATGTTTTGCTCATGACATTTGCATACTCATTACCTTTCTACTGAATTGAGTATTTATTGTACTGATCGAAATAACCTCTTCTTTGAAATTTTTTGGATATCTGTTTAAAATTTATATTCTTGCTTAAGTTTTGCACATCAGTGTATATTAGGCTTGTAACAGTCAGGCTGGTTGCAGCTATTTGGCATGATCTGCGAATCGTACATCTTCACCGCGTCTAATAATGTTCACCCACGCTCTTTAATATGTTTGCTTGTTAGGATTGCATTATGTATCACCCTCCCTCACAAGATGGCTCTTACAATTTTTAAAAGAGCTTTAATTGTTTCGGAACAAAAATGTGGAAGAAAAATTGAGATGATAGTTGAATCAATGTATTGAGATATTCCCATAGTAATGAGAAATGATACAAACGGGGTAATGGTGGAATGTCCTTTGTTTCTTTTATGTAATATACAATAAGAGTTTAAATTTTTGTTCAGATGGCACAGCTCAGTGGGCGACACGTTGACCAAGCCTGGTCAAGAGCAATATTAATTCAAAATTTACAGTTATTTTTAGTAATTTAATACCACGGAAAGACAAACTTAAGGTACTTATATTTCTTAAGATATATCACAGAACATAAATAACAAAATGTTTTATTGAGATGATAAAAAAAAGCATCTGTTTTTTATCTGGCAAATGTAAGAAATAACGAGAAAACAAATCATGTCCTTCAGTGCAAATTGAATTAACTTTTCACTATTATATGCTCAACTGAAATCATTGATTGGATCAATATTCAAATATTGGAAACTCCACAAACTGTTTTAAGTTTAGCAAGGGACAGGTTTTGACACCAAAGATGTTAACTTTTGTGAAATAGTTACTAATTAAAATATCAGAATTAAAGCAAACGATAACATATTGAAGTGGGCAATAATATTCTTTTCAAATAATAAGATTAAAACTAATGATAAATTTCTTTATTGAATACATTTTAAGTTAAGTGTAATTACTTATGCAGTAAAAGGAAAATTAAATAAATCTCAGCATATTGATCTATTCTGAAAGCTTATACTTCCATGAGGCGATTACAATTCAAACTGAAAGTAATGTGAATCGGTCGGAAGAACTCAAATTAGAATAAAAGAGTCACGTGCATTTAAGACTTTGTTTTGATATGTGGTCAGGGACGACATTTTGCGGTTGAACGAAAACAAAAGTGGCTAATAAGTAGTAAGAAAAACTTAAATTAAGCACATACAATTAAATGAATTAATTTCAATGATAACGCGTGTTGCTCAAATGCGACCTTAATAAAAACCAAACAAGTTTCAAAGAAAATATTGATTTTATATATATATATATATAAATAGCATAAGGTTTCACACTTATTGCTTGCATTCCTGTGTTTGAAAAACATTTCTTTAGTTTTTTCTTTTTCTCCTTCCAAAAATTTATTCATGATTTTAAAAAACGTTACTTGCTGATACTTGTCAACAAAGAAATTCAACTTCTGCCGTATTCGATAAAGTGCCTAGTTTATTAGTCAAGAACTATTTTGAAAATTTATGATTTAAATGTATACTAGTGAATATTTGTAATTGAAAATTCTTACCATAAGCCTCTTATACGAATAAAAGTATTCTGTTTTACATTTCTCAATGTTAAATTTTACATAATGTCAATGCAAAATTTTGTTACAGAGTATGGGTAATAATCACATAAACTTAAACTATTTCCTTAAATTTAAGTTGCAATATTATTACATAAGAATTCTCAACAACATTTAAATGAATCTATGTATATGAATTCCTAGTTACAAAGTAATATCTGCTCCAGTTTACACTTCTTTCAATTGATGAGCTCTTTATATTAATGGTGGTTTCTCTTGAAGAAGGCCTCGTCCGCCACTATTATGAATTGCTTACTCATACAAGTTACAATTCTACAGAAAAATTCTCTGAGGTATGAAATTTCTAGTCTTCAAATCACCACAGTTTTGCATTTCATGATTTGATGAAAGTTATACATCAACCATCAGAATATTCTATGTGCCTATGATTCGCAGAATAATTCCATAAACTGAAAACCCTTCTCTGTAACTGTATACATTGTTCTAGAGGCATTTCTCGCTGGAAGATTGCCAGCTCTAGGAAAATTTGCATTTGGATTAGATGAAACGGTTGATCTGGGCAATAATAAGCATTACTGATATATGTAGATTGCGCTTTTAAAGATAGCGTTCGAATTGCGCTCGGAAAGGATCTGGAATGAATAAATTCTTTGCCGAAATATCAGAATTATATTTTACTGAGTCTCTTTGTCCAATCTCTCGTTTTAAGCTTGACTAAGCCAAGTTTGGGTTCCTATTAACACCGATTTAGAACAGGGATTCTCAATCGGTAATTCAAGGAAAGATTTTATGTGCCCCTCGAGTTTTAACGAGAAAAAAAAATTCGTTACCTTTATTTTGTTTCATAAGTAATTTGGCTTACATTCCCTTCTTTCGTAAATGTATGCGATAAATTATAATGTTTTGTCGTATCTGAAATAGTTATTTATTTGCATATATTGCAGAGCTGATAACATTCTTCTTCAAGGCAAGCAACAGGATCTTTTTCATATCGACATGCATTCCATAAAAAATTTTTACTTGGAAATTTTCTATACGTAGACTTTTTATTCATTTCTATCAAATTTTTAGGATGTTATGAGATTTGATCGTATTTATGTAATTATCTCTATAATTACATGTAGTGTGGTCTGAAGGAATTTTAACTGTCAGAAAATGGTTTCCGGGTTAGAAAATAATTTCACATTTCTGTTATAAAAAATACGAAATTTGGTTGAAACGTAGTAGAATAAATATTTTAATCATCCCGCGATTTTCAAAAATTTTATTGCATCTAAAAGTTCATACATCTTCTAAGTCACTGATTTGTTTGTTTGTTTATAAGTCCCTTTGATGTGGTGAAAACTGAGGTAGGTGGAGACCCAAATGGATATGAGATTAAAGCAGCTCCTTGCGATTTTCATCTCTTCCCTAAGAGGATAAAGCTCATTAATAAATATGGCTTTCTTTCTGACGACGAAGTGAAAGCTTCCATTAAGGTCTGGTTCTGACTTAACCACAGAAAATGTTCTCTAATCAAATTGTTTGACCTGTCACTTTACATTACTAAAAGAATGTAATCTTTAAATGTTATATAATAAAGTTTATTTATTTATCTACATTGTAGATAACTTTTTTTAAAAATTAATTAGACATGGAAAACAGCATCTCTTAAATAAACATTGCTGTTTGGTTCGCAAATATAAGTTCTTTCCTACACATTTTTCATCACTTGCAACCCGTCTTGCTGCAGCCCTTGAATTTTTCGACGGATATTGATATTGAGATAAGTAATGGTTTGAGGTTTATTGGTAAAAAAAACGCAGTCCTTATGGTAACTCAGAGAAGAAAAAAAATGTCTTGTGAAGTGGTCTGAGTCACTGGAAATAGACAATTCCTCAAAAATTGTCATTAGCATGTAAAAGTATTGTTACGAAAATTTCCTGCGTGTTGAAATGAAATCAGTCCAAGACGGGGGATAACGACAAATGACGCTTTATTCACAAATCTTCAGGATGACACACAGATAGCAGAACTTGGACACACAGAAAACTCACACTTTCACAGATTAGTGACACAGATAGAGGAATAAAACAGCACTTTTAAGGACAGTCATAATTATATCAGCAACGTTCTGCTCACCAGCTTACTAAAGTTCACTACGGACAATCTCCGCAGTAATGCTCTGCACTTCTAGGACAAGATCCCACACAATTCCCTGCAAATACACGCTGCTTCTCCACGAATTCATCCGGTACGCTCCATTTCCAAGTGCCAACAGCTTCCAGTCAATTTCCCTATCTATGTCTTCAACAGAGACTCCAAAGAAAGACTGATTCCCCTTAACGTTAATGTTGGATTCCACATGCCCCAAGAGAGCGCGATGCTCTTCTAGCCCGAATCTAAAGATCTGTGAAATTCCTTTGGAAAGATGAAAGTCAATTTTCATCAATTGACTCAATTTTCCTTTGAAAAAATCAATTTTTCGACTAGGTTCTAGCACATTCGGGAACCTTTCATTTGTCGTCAAAATCGTCAAGTCGTTAAGGTGGTCGCCAAAGTTAATGTATCATTGCTTAACCTTTCTTTGGCTGACTAATGATAAATCCACTAACGTTCCTTTTCCTTCATAAGAAAGTCGCTCCACGGAAGCGCCATCTCATTATCGTAACAGGTTGACTACGACCACATTTTTGGTGTATTCCCTACAGATGGAAGCTTACCGACGGCCTTCTTAAACAAAAAGGTCCCTCAGGGGCTTACCTTCTTTTAGTAAGAAAAGCATTCATGATCCACGAGGTAATTTCTATATTTTTTCTTTCCCATGGAGTTGTCTTTGGTAAACATGGGTGACGTGTCCCGGGAATACCTTAGAGATCCTTCTCTATTTTTGACAATTTTCTAGTCAATCAAAAATTTCCCCCTTTCATACCCACTTCTAACTCATCGCTTACGGATACACAAGTTTGGTGCAGTATTCGGCTCATATGCCATAAACTTCAACTTTCACTCTTTTTAATCGAGAAGAACGTATACAAGCCCTCTGTGTGAGATCAAATGAACACTTATTTGCATTGTAAAATCCAATAAATTTTCCAAGTTTCTCAATTGTGTGTTTATCTGCAATTGAAACCCCAAGTCCTCATTTTCAGATATTTTGAAAATTAATCACAAAAATAATGTTTTTCACAAAAATTATTCGGGTTTAAAATTGTTTCGTGACTTTTTATTCGCCCTGAAAAAAAATGTACGAGAGATACATAAAGTCGCAGCGGATCTTAACAACAACGAAGTTAAGAAGCCTTAATAACCAGAGCGAGGGGAGTCCCTTTTGGCCTAGTTGATAAGAGCGAGAAAAAACAGTCGGACTCAAATTGAAGGTTCCCGCCGCACGCACTCAAGGTCAACTGACCTCCATCATCAAGGGGTAGAAAAAACCATCTCTCATTGCGGTGGGGTAAAAGCATCCCCTTTCGAAATAATGATCCAGGACATCTACCTAAGACAACAGTAAATAACTGACAGCTAGTGATATATCGGCAACAGCGTACTCATCAAATAGACCATCTCAATTATAGACAACCGATGACATCAAATGAAAACTGTCCAAAGCAAAACTATACAACAATGGGATGGGTATATTAATTGCAGTAATAGCTGGGAAAACAACACTCTCTTAAATCCCTTTCCTCAGGACGATACTGGAAGGGGAATGTGTAGAGGCTCTCTTCAGCAACGACGACAGAAGTTAAAGTATCTTAGTAACTAGCTCGAGGGTAATCCCTTATGGCTTAGTTGATAAAAGCCAGAAAAAGTGACCAGATAACTTTTCTTTGGACTCATAGATTATAAATTCGAACCGATCTCCTCTGCGAGATTACAATATCACTCGCCGAAAAGTTAAGATAGCAACTCTTTCGAGGATTTAACTTTCTAATTTTTACATATACTTTACGGAAACATTTTAAGGATGTGAACAAAATCATTTTCTTCGTTACCCCCTAATTATAGACTCTTTCCTTGCGAATTTATTCCTACTTCTAAAACTATAAATTATGAAAATTTATTGGTTCGATAAGTAAAGTATTTAAAATTTAACTTCGGCTTTATTCCATAATTTACTGTTACCTTAAACAGCACTAGTCCGTGTTAATCAATTAAAACAAGTTTAATATATACAAACTTTTCAACATTTTCAATTTTCTATGCTAAGTACACTTAAGGCTATAAATGAACATCATTCAGAATTCAGCTTACTAAGTCAATATGTAACGATATCGATCGTTTCCAACAAGTTTCTAACTTAACCGGTCTAGACGTCAGACTTTATATCACAGACGAGTCTCAATTTTGAGCTGAACTGTAACACTTTAGAGCATGTTGCAGAACAAATTAGATTAATAAACACTGTTAATATACACTTGCTTGTTGATTAACGATGTGGCTGTCAAACATTGTACGCCGATAGCACTCAACAGGTTAAATCATTTCAAGGAAGCTATTTCAGTCTTAATAAAGATTAAATGAAATTTGGAAGATTAATACTATTCTATGAACTCATTTTGGATTAACATATGCAGCATGTTATATAATTAACTTACGTTGAATTTAGTTTCTGTGAAAGGTTTCTCAATGTTAATCTACAAAATTTAACTTTTTGATTACGCGGCTTGCGTAAAACTATATAATCTAGATATAAATCAAACTTGTTTTTGTTAAAAACAAATATTTATTTTCTTCTATCGTTTAAATATTTCTTAAAACAAAGAAAAATTAAATTTTTGATATCTTTATTTAACAATAGAGTGATCGGAGAGGTCATTTTGATTGTCCAGCAATTGTGAAAATCGTTTAGTCTTAAAACGACTGTGTCAGCTCTCTTAAATTTCATTACTTATATTATGCAGGGTTAGAACAAATGAATGATCGGATTTTAAAAATTTATATTTTCGAAATTGTTTCACATATTACAATAAGTGATAAACGAAAAAAAGAAACAGTTTTTCCCGCACCGTCTTTCAATAGAGGACAGCAGATCCATAATACGCGTGATTGAAATCCAAAAATGGCGATAATGACAGATAAGAGTTTTTGCGTACTAGGGTTTTTTCAGTTTTTTTGTTTTTTTTTTGTACAACGTGCATTTTGTACGGAAAGGAAGCACCAAACTCATTCTGGGATGGTATCGGTAATTTAAAGATACAGGTGTTTTGTACAAAAAGAAAAGCAATGGCCATCTACACGTACAGGAAGAAATGGTGGAGAGGTGAGGCACAGCTATGTCTCGGACCTTACGCAAGTGATTTCTTTTTATAGAGAAACGTCAAAAAACTATTTATGCTACATCAATGCCGAAAACACAGCAAGAACAGAATTTTTTTTTTTTTTTTTGGAAAATTTTAGAAACTACTGACAATGTGATACTACAAAATGTGAGAAACGAATTGATTGTTTGTCATGTAACAAAAGGATCACATATCGAATATTTGTAATTGAAAATAAAACTTGGTATATTTTTCTGTAATTTCATATATCACTTATTGTGTAACATGTGTATTTGATTCGAAGTTATAAATATTTAAATTCCGGTCATTCATTTGTGCTAACCTTGTATATTTGAGGTTCTAAAGTATATCACAATTTTTTTCTCTCAATATTTTAACAACAAGCGTTTTAATTAATGTTCTATCTAGAACGACCAAAGTGGTCAAAACAACTTCAATGGAGACTTGAGCCGACTGCTATTGAAATATATTTTACACTCCCCTTCAGTGCACCGCCAATTAAAATCAGATATATTTAACACTTTTTTTTTTGGAAGAATATTATATGATTTTATTGCACTAGCTTACACAAGAAGAGCATTGTGTTGTTCTTCATTAGACTTGAATGACCAGTGGAATCCTTCAGTATTCAATGAAACAATGTCGCGATACCGTTTCAAACGAATTCTACGGTTCCTGTGATTTGATGGAAAATTTTAGTCGTCTTTAAAATAACAAATTTGCTTTTTATTCTGAGTTATAGTAGCTTTTTGTGGAAAATTCTTGGTTGTGTTTTATAATGGGTGAAACTTTAACAATCGATGAGCAGCTGTTGCTTCGTAAAACATGCTGCAAATTTATATAGTACAAGGAAAATAAGTCGTTAAATCTAGATTTAAATTCTGGTTGACTGTGGATATACAGACCAAATTTTTCTTGAATGGCTTTATGTACCTAGAAAGGATGAAGAGAAGGACAGAAGTGCCCAGCTTGGGGAGTATGTTGTTATGAAATTAATGAACCTGGTTCACTTTTTTAGTAAAGAAATGCTTCAACAAGCGATGATTTATAGATCAGAAACTTGTGGACTTTCTGTTGGCAAGAAGAATCTCTCTTGTTTTTTCAATGCACCTAAATCGAAAAGAACTGCCATCGATTTGCAAAGATACAACTCCCAAATGCTTCGGTGTCCACGGTAGACTAGTAGTCATAGTCGCAAACTTACAATCGCGACAATAAGTCGTGAGCTCGAACCCTGATGCCACTGAAGACCCACGAACCCTGATACCACCCCTGTAGCGGGGCTGATGTACGTTAAATCTAATTTAGTTTCTAAGTCGACCCGTGGGCGTCGTGGGGAAGTTTGGAGAAGGAGTATCTATTCAGGTGTCATCCTCGTCACTTGACTGATGTTCAAAATTACGAGGTCCTTTGCCAATAGCCCTCGTGTTACTTTTCAGTGGGATGTTAATGTGTGGGAATCGGAACGCTTCTTATAAAAAGTTCTGGGAACAAAAAAAAAAAAAAAAATTTAAAATTTAAAAAAAAAAAAAAAAAAAAAAAAAAAAAAATGCCTGCGTCTTGAGCATTATACATAGGACCTCTAAATCGCTGATATTTCCAAAAAGCTTATCGAAACTTTTTTTTTTTTTTTTTTTTATAGTTCAATCTAATGTGACGTTGATGTACTTGATCAAATAAGCTGATTGTACACGACTTGGTCGATTCAAGTAGACGGCTATTTTTGCAATGTTCTAGATACTGCCGCTTTAATTCTGTATTCTATTTAGAACATGTTACTTTTCGAAACTTTCTCGAGCCTAAGTCAGATTCAAAACTTGGACTACATTTCCAGACTGAAAATTGTTCCAATATTCATGAAAGTTTATGATATTGTAACACTATATCCTTTTATGATTATTATTATATTTATTAAAAACATTATGATGCCGTGTTCATAAATTTTAGGCAAATACTCCAAAAACGCGCCATTATTAATCAGTATATGCAAAGTTCAAAACCCATTTCACATTATAGTACAGGAGAAGAAATATAAAACACACACATTTTGCGCAAGACAACATAAATTGATTCAGACAGATATGAGCAATATCGTTAGATACGCTACTCTTTAAAAGATAGCGAAATCAGAATTTAAAATTATGAGTAATGCTGAAGCATTTTGTTATCGTAGAAAGAGTTCTAGTTTCAGGTCCAATTTTTAATTTAATTATTGTTTCCCAAAGAAATGATCGACAAGCCTTTTTTGCTTTTCTAACACCACTAGTAATAAATATTGTCGATAAAAAACATTTAGTAATAAGCAGTCGTAAGAAACATTTAGTAATAAGCAATTTAGTAATAAGCACTCGTAATAAACATTTAGTAATAAACACTAGTAATAGACATTTAGTAGTAAAAATTTAGTAATAAACACTAGTAATAGACATTGAGTAGTAAACACTAATAAGAGATATTTAGTAATAAACACTAGTAATAAACACTAGTAATAAATATTTAGTAATAAACACTAGT
>BMAW01017409.1:1238939-1327164 GCA_019974015.1 Nephila pilipes
ATAAACACTAGTAATAAATATTTAGTAATAACCACTAGTAATAAACATTTAGTAATAAACACTAGTAATAAATATTTTGTTCCGTCGAAACCAAACCAAACATGTGTATTCCTCATGTGTTAAGCCCATTTGCAAAATATGTCAAGAACGCCCCCCCCCACTTCGTAACATGCACGCCTTAAATCATTAAACATACTTATAATTTCGATTTTAATTCTAGAAATGCACTAAAAAAATTGCTTTACAAGATTTATGGAACCTGGAATCATTGAAACAACAGCTTCATCAACAGGTTTAAGTTCTAATTAATAGTTTAATTTCTTATTTCTTTTATAATGTTTCTGTTTTATTAACAAATTAAATTTTTTAAATAATATAAGTATTATTCTGTAGCATTTCAAACTTGTTAAATTTAATAAACACATTGCTGTTATTTATGAATGTGATAGAAAAAAAGGGATTTCATTTTTACATTCAACGTATCTCATTGTTAGTAAATGCCATAAATTCTTCTCTGAATCCAGATTCATATCACGTAATATAATTTCGCAGCGAGAGATTAAAGCAAAGAAAAACTGAATTACAATAAGATATGTTGTGTAATTATCTATAAAAAGATAAAAAAAAATGTGGCAGTAAAGTGTGTATTAAATATAAATTTGGTAGCTTTTGTTCCCTTTCTTTTTATCACAACTGTCCATTCAAATAAAACAAAATTATTCAAATAAAGCACTTTGTAACATAATTATGGTTGATTACTTAATTCATGCATATTATAATTTAATTACTTTGTTTTGATGATTGATAAATTTATGGAAAGGCAAAGCATTATGATTAAAATATTTCGCAAGTTTACATGTTGTTAAGTCTTCTGAACAAAATTACTACACCTAAAGAAGTGCTGATAATATCAAACTCTTCTTTTCTATTTCACTTATAGGAATTCTGGATGTGGAAAAATAAGGTTATACACATTTTTGAACGCATAATCGGCTAATCGTTCGACCATAAAATATCTCATGAACTGGGAGAAATGAGAAATTTTTTGTTCCCAATATATAATCTTATAACCTCCAAGAATATTTGAAAAATCTGGTGAAAATTTATTCGGAATGTAACATAATTTACAATGTTTACATTTTCAAGAAAATATACCAAAATATACATTAATAATGGAAATATTTGATAGTATGCAAAACTTTTCTTATTAGATATCCAAGTTATGCAAATGGTGACGAAATCTGATAGTTAAAAATCAAAGGATAACATTCTTTGATAATTATTATTTGACATCTCTCATTATATATTTCACAAAATTCAAAATTCTTTTCTTATTTCTGTAAAGCAGCAAAAATCTCATCTTATTTTTCATTGCATCTTCATTTTTCTTACATCAGACGCATTACTACAAATGAAGTATTTATTATGAATTGGTTTGACTTGATTTGTGTTAACATCGCTCGAGAACCAATCGACGGTTATTGGAACTTCCGAGATTTTAAATTACGGTTAACACAGTGTTGCGGTTCTTAATTCTTCTAACTTCCAGAAGAAACCTCACGAGGGTTTAGAGGTCCTATTTAATGAGCAAGAGCTTCCGTTGTTCTAAATGACAGGTGATTGGTGAAATCAGCATTTGAACGGAACCCGCGACTTGAAGATTGCCAGGCACAAAGTTAGCAACGACAATAACCACAGGGATACTATAATCTATCTAATATGAATCACCAATTATTATTTTACATTAAATTCTTAAATATGAAACATATAATTTTACTTTAAATTCTATTCTTTAATATATTACATACATCTTACGTGTTCCTATTTCAAATAATGTTCACTGGTAAAATGTAACTTCCTTTAAGAATTATAAGCATAACTACTGTTTCTAAGTATGAGGGGATATCGTGCAGTCTTAATTATTTCTAACAAAATGACCTAGAAATTTGGATATTATATATTCTGCATATTAATTGATCCTAATGAACACGATGTTGTAAATTACAGTTATTCATCTTGATTTGCTTAATTAGTAAATATGTAGAATAAATTTTATCCATACATCTCGATTATTTTTTAGTAATAAATAAAATTTAAGATATCCGTTCGTATAAATAGCCGAAATTATTTTGTTTTGTGAATTAAGTTGCGCTTACTTGTTTTCTGATGTATTTTTGTGTAATCAAAGGAATCAATCAACTTCGTTCCTTCATATAAAAAACATTTTACATATACTCAAATCCCTTCATGGTAATCTAACTCCCTAAACGATCCCATCTGCAAATGCTCAGTACTGTAACATTACATTCACAAACTCCAGGCATGATTCACGCCCGTATAACATCATTTTTTAAAAGTAATTCTTACTCTAATGCTCACGAAATCCGATTCTTGACAAAAGGCTAAGGTGACGGGGGGTCTATTCCCATTTAGAATGGCGTCCATTTAAGACCCCATTTCACATCCATCACGCATATTTTTGCATATATCGTCTGCAGCCTTTAAAATTAAACATCCGACAAAAGCCACGGAATAAAAAGCAGCCGTTCGAAATATCCTCCCTGTCTTACTTTTTGAAGCCTTCATCCCCTTACGTCATGGGGGTCCCGTCCAATAATGTCACACTCGCCCACCAATATATGGAGCTAGTCTACCCTCCCCCTGGCTCTGATGGATGAGATTCAATCGAAACTTCACACAATCGGATATCGAATGAGATTTACAGGGAAATCTCCAGACTGGTTCTTGCCGTTTCACCTCTTCTTGACTTTTTTGAAAAGGTATTCTACACTGCCATCTGGTGAGGAGATTGAGGACTTTGTATATATATTTATATATATTATTTAAATAGAACTTGTATTATTAAAGAATGACATTCATATTTATTATTTAGCAATGCATTCGACGTGAACAATATTATTAAAAAAAAAAAAAAAAAAAATCAATGAATTTTTTCCTCATGTTTTATGTATAATATTTTCTAATCAACACATGTCACTAAACGACTAGAAGCAAGCGATTTTGTAACTCGAAATGAATGTTTCTGGAACAATAGAACAATAATTGATCTATATATATATAAATGTTTATTCGTAAAATAAAATTTTCCATAAAAAGATTTTTTTTTGCTCTGTTCATCATGTATTATAATTCTTTTTTCAAAAAAAAAAAAAAAAAAATTCTTGCACTTAGACACTTTCTTTTTTAACAAAATGAATTTTACGCCTTCCCAAATGTAAACATGTAACTAGGAGACAGGCTGAATCATTCTAACAGTTTTACTTAAATTTATGATATGCTTTTTCATTTATATATTAATGATTTTATTTTTTTGTGAGTTTAGAAATGCCACTGAAGTATCAAAAGCCTTTTAAGTATCTAAATCATAAATTCATGGTCAATTTATATAATCTGCTAAAAACTAAGCATTGTACTGAATTAGGATTGCTAGTAATGAATTAATAATTGCTAGCAGTGCTGTATTGCATAGTACCTCAGAGATGTGCTACTAAACCGGTTTCATTGAAATAACTAGCGTTAAAGAGCGTTGGTTTTGGTACAAAAACAAATGGAGTCTTCTTATTACTAAGCAAAACATAAAAATAAAACGAAAAAAATATTTGCCCTAATTGATCAATAGAAATTCAAAATCTTTGCTCCAGAATATCAACAAAATTTTATTTCTTGGAAAATATTTTCCTAAAATCTTTTCGTAGAAAAACAATTTATTTTCTTAAAAAAATTATTAGCTTCCCTTAAGCATCGGAAAAAAAAAACAATCACGAAAATTCAAAATATTCATTACATTTCGGTGGAAGTCTCACAATCTACTGTTTACAGGGAGTCTTATCCAATTCATTTCCGCTCCAATTAACTCACCGAAATGGACCGCGTCATCGTCGGCCATCTTGAAAAACCCTTCATCCGAGCCGACAACTCACGAATGACATCTCCTCCCCATTAGCCGCGAAACGTAAACAATCCATCCGGCACGATAAAAGCTAATCTCGGCGAATGCGACGGAATTAATTGCGCGATTATTACGTGAGCGATGCCGAGGAGCAAGCATTGCTTCCGCGAAGCAGCAACTAACGTGATTAATTTTTGTGGTTGCTTATTTCCTCTTTGACAGCTAAACTCTGATTTTACGTTACCCGTTCAGTACGTTTCCTTGCTTTCAGCATCATTTTTCACTAAAACTTGAATTGATTGATTGTTTATTAAGTCGCACTTAGAACTATTGGCGACGGACCTAATAATTTTGAGCTACGGTCAAATGACGAAGACAACACCTGAACTGGCACCTTCCTTTTTCAAACTTTACATCCCCCTAGTGAGTTGATCGAGAGCCTTGATAGATTTAACGAGTACCCGCCGTGTAGCGGGTTTTTAGTGGCAACAGGATTCGAGCCCACGACCAACGGAAAGAACAATGACCACGAGTTCGCGACCATGACAACTCGATTACTGCGGTCAACTGGTTATTGGAAAGAATCCGATACGTATGCTAAACAAAGCATCGATCCAACGACATCTTATTTCGAGATTTTCCTACTGGTTCATTACATAATAAGGAGCTAAAAAGATTTTTTTTCAGAAATTTTCTTGTTAATTTTTTTTTTTTTTTTGAATTAACGTAGAATAAAACAAAACACGCAGAGACTATTTTTGACGAGTTTCATAATTCCGATTCATGATGAAGCAATGCATCAAACACTTGAGTTGGTACTTTACTCTCCGAACTTCCAAGTTATTTTGAGGCTAATTTCCAGCTAAGTGTAACATAGATCTTTATTCTACAAGAAGAGATTTTAGCGGAGCAAAGATTCAAACCCGCGAATGAATTGGAACACTCAAGGTGATTGGGTAAGCTGTCTTTTTTTCATGCCTTTTTTTTCTCTCTCTCACCTACAACGATGGGGTATCGAAAAGCTTTAATTATTACCAAGAAATAACCGAGATATCTGGATAAAGTTTGTTCCATATTAATTAATGTTTATGTACGTAATGTTGTAAATGACAGCTATTAATGTTGAGTTGTTTGGTTTCAGGTAACCGTAGATTTAAGTAACCCACAATATCTCGTAAAACTTTAATTATTATCCCACAATATCATACAGTTTTAACTATTACTAAAAATAATCGAGATAGAAATTTATTTATTTATTATTCTTATGACTTCTCTCTATACATATTTATCATCCAGAGTTATACATTTCTCCCAGCGTTTATCTGACTTTCGGTGGCCATCAATGTAGAGCTCAGCAGATTTTTTGAGCATTATCTTCTCCATACTGGTTTTCTTTTTCAATCTATAGCGTTCTAAAACCTAAAAAAATTTGCTTCCTTTCTCAGGAAAAAAGTCGCAGAAACTGTTGAGACATAGAATACAGCTTACAAAGATGACACTTTGGGAAAATATAAAGTGTACAAGTGGTACGAGTGTACGTATCAAAAATAATGACTCATCGATATATGACAAACCTCGTTCTAGAAGTCTGTCAAATGCTCGAACAGAGAAAATTCGTGAATTTGTGCTTGAAGACAGAACGCTGAACTTATGGCGGAGCTTACTGGATTGTCTTGGAGCTCGATTCAGCTAATTTTAACAGAAGATTTGGGATTGAGAAAGTGCCAAATTCCCCCCTCGAGTTCTGAGTGACCAGTAAAGTTATTCATCTGAGTGTGCCATGAATGTCACGGCTTCCTTGTCCCCCGCATCTTACTCACTTGACATAGATCAGTGCGATTTCTTTTTGTTTCTGCTCATGAAGAGGAACATGAAATGAAACCAATTTGTAGAAAAGGTTTTAAAAAACGAGGGAGAATTGTCAGCTATCACTGTAGATAAGTATCAAAAATGTTTTTGAAAATGGTATTATTGATTGGATAAAAAAAGTAAATTGGTAAAATTAAGTAAATTGGCGAGTACTTTGAAGGTAAGAAAGGTGTTCTGCAAAAAAAAAAAAAGTTTTTTGGGGGATGTTTCTTCATATTTTACTTGAATTTTCAGTTTTTTTTTCTTTTTGCATAATTTCGAACTCTGTAATATTATTGTTCCTAATGGGATCAAGGCATAGTAACTAATGGGATCGAAGTGTAGAGTTTTAGTATTATTTCGAGCTTTAATGGCACAAGCATCCAATTCGACTATGCTAGGGCATTTCGAATGGCAAAAAATGAGAAGTTACTTCTCATCAAATCCATCTCATCTTCAAATTCATTTAACTTAATTAGAGGCTGAAATAACAACTTGGGTCTTCTTGGTAGTTAACTTCGATTCAAAATTACTATTTCATATGAATTTGCTCATGTAGACCCGTGTAATAAGGTAAGTTACGACCTATTAACAACAACCTTCATCATTATAAATAAATTGATTTGTTTCTTTTTGATGCAAACCTCTTTTCTATCAGCCAATTTGAATTCATGGATGCGTCAATCAAATTGAGTTTTTCCTTTTCACGTCAAAATATTATACATTCTGCGTCGCTACTGAACGTAAGTGAAATAATAAAAAGAGGGCTAGTTCTGTGTGTTATCGCTTTTATCTTCCAATTTTGGCAAGATTTTAAAATATTGCTTAAGGATTTGGAGACCTTCTGAATAACTTACTATAACAGACATGAAGGGGCCCTTCCAAAAATAAGGGGAAAGAGCAAATAGAAACTATTTTTACTTTTTTTTTATGCCCATCGCTTTTTATTGAATTCTGATACATGAAATAATTATTGTTTTAGAAGAAAAAACCTCAATTACAAACTCAATAGGACTTGCTACTTACCAAAATGACTATTATCCTAGAAGGGAGCTTTTACGTAAAGCAAGAGTGACAACAACAAGCTTTTGGTGAAGCATCTCCTAATATTAAACCTTTTGTTTTGTCTTTGCATTAACATCGAACTTAAGCAACACAACTGTGCACAGGGACGTCTTGGGACTTCTTGAGGCATTGAAATCCTATGTAAAAGAAGGCCCCACCTGTGATCCTTTTATCGAATTTTGTCTATATATATGTAACATTCAACAAAAGCAATCCAAAATAAAATTAAATTTTATTATAAAATTCGTTTTCTACATTATAAATTCGTAAAATCAATAATCTTCAAAATCAACTGTTAATAATGTCTTACGATTTCTGAGTTCAGGTGTACTTTCAAGTTGTGAAGTAGCCGTATTTGCATGCTTCCAGTCATTGAATATGGTACTGTTGAATGTAGAATTAGTACATGAAAACAATCTAGATAAGAGCAGCATACGTTTCTTTATGACGAAGAATATATTAGCCATTCACGGTTTGCAACTTCACCATTATATAACTCTTTTTTGAACAACATTGCAGAAAGGTATCCTGTTTTAGTTTTATTGTTTTATTCGTTGTATGTATGTTCTGATTTCTCAAAATCATTTGGTTTGTTGGAACAAATTGATGGATCTTCTCAACTCAATACGACTGTAAATTCTTGTCGATATATGAAAGCCGAAGCCCTGGATCTGTATTTTAAGTAAAAATATTAAAAATGTCCTTATCCTCATCAGATATTGTATTTCTTTTTGTAGGTCTTATTAATCCAAATGGACGTAGTTGATTTCTTCCTGTCCCTGTCCTTCAACTTCATTTGTATAATTGGCTATACTGGTAGAAATGGTAGAGGTAGATGTGGATGCAGAATTTATATTAATGAAAAATTAGAGGAGTTTCGGTAATTTATCAATAGATTCCTGCTTTTTCTTCGATTTTTCCCGTTTAGCGGCTCTTCTTTCAAAATTCTTCATTCTGACTCACTTTGAATCTGGAATAATTAAAATAAATTTTGAAAGTTATTGCAGTGGTATAATATAGGTACCTAGAACTTTTTTCTTACCTATAGATTTTAAGTTGACAGTATATAACATATGTTACAAATACTCGTACAAAAATGTAACATGTAACAAATAAATGTGCTTGTGTGTGTATGAGACTAGCTCTATCTCCCAAATCTAGTTTCAAACCAACTCTACCGACTACCACCTTTCAACAGAATGATCAATGAAGGCATATGGTGGTAGGCTTAGGCCTAGACACTAATGACGGACACGACATAATAATACAGTCTTGCCTCTGTTGGCAGTTGGCGTATAGTTCAAAATTTTCAGTTTTTCGAAGAATATGTTCAGGAATAACATTTGACGATTAAAATTATTCGGATCATGACCTTATTGAGGTCGAGCCGAGAATAAGACGACCCCTTCTCCGAGGCCCAGTTGGCCCATGCCTTGAAAAGTCCATGACCGTGTACTGGCATCGAGCTTCGCAGTTTTGAAACTGAGTCGGTAGACGAAATCAACATCGGAGGTAATACTTTATTAAACAAACTTTCCCTCTACATCATATGAAGAAATTAGAGACTATTTATATTACGGTAAGTGGTCCGTATGATTTTGCACGATTCATAGTCAAAACTTAAAACCTCTCCTTCAATTGAAGCTTTGTAGCTTTTCGGTCATACTAATTCAGTTTAAATAGAAACAAAAAAAGTAAAATTGTTATAGTTCAGTGGTTAAAGTTCATTGTTTCGTGACCTGTGATAAATGAGTCAAATCATGCTCTTTAGTTTTGATTCTATCAATCATGTAAAATAATGGGTGCAGTTGCAATTTAAACCTCAAAATTCTCTCCTGAGATGGCATGAAAGGTAGGGGAATCAATTAGTGAATAGGATGGCATGTACATCGTTAGATCATGGCTCAAAATTATGAAATTCATCTCTAGTAACACGTATAGCTTTAAAGAGATGTTAATTCGAATAAAAACCAACGACCAATGCGTGAAATAACAGAGATTGTAGCATGTCAAACGAAATTTAGCTTAGAAGTCTTCTTAAAAATAGTGTGGAAGTTTGGGGAAGAAAATTCCAGCCCATGTGACGTAGTCTTCATATGTCTGGCTCGAAATTAAGATCCTCATCGTCAATAACTAGTTTAACTGTAATACTACATTAATGGAATAAGCCGGTAAAAATTTATATAACTTTTGATGCATTCGCATAGAATATTAGTTGTGCGCTAACGCAAATAGCTATTTCTTTAGGCATGTTGTTAAAAAAGCATAGCGTAATTTCTGAAAGAAATGTAGAATTATACGAGATTAACTCAAAAAAAACCTGTTCTTGAAGGCAGATGAGTCAGTACTATCACTAGATGCAGTCACAAATCAAAGGGAGCTGAAACAATTTTGACATTGATTAATTAGCTAGTTTTAAAGAAGAAAGACGAAGAAGGCAAAGACTATCTCATTGGCCGAAAAGTTAAGGCGGCGATTTTCTGGGATACAAAGGACGTCATACTCATGCACTTTCAAGAAAGAACAAGGATCATTGGAGAATATTACAGTGAATCATCGCATTCACATTCTCCACATTCCTAATATTCCATTCCAAACACATGAAATTGTCTTACCGATTGAATCAAATAACGTATTCGTCCTTAAATAAATAAGAACAATAGAATATTAGATTTGTCTCCTTTAAGCTAGACATGAATTTTATCCCCATTTTCGTATTCAAATAATTGAATTTTCTCCTGATCTTTACCTTTGACTCTAAATATCAACAGTTCAACAACTTTTCTGTTTAATCCCCAACTTATTTTGTTTCTAATGCTATTGCATCCTTAATACTTAACTTTGTACATTATTCCTATCTTCGAATAAAACAAAACCGATCCATTTATACCAATTCCCATAAGAGGGACTTTTCCACTTTTGAAAAATCTTTTCCATTCAATACAATGTTCCTAAGAAGGTTAAGAATACACATATTAAAAGTCATACATAACTTCGCTCTTCCCTAAAAGGAGCTTTTGTTTCGTTCGGCGCTGAAAAGAGAAAAAAAATGAAGAAAACTAGATAGAGATGGAAAAGCGCTCATTAAAAATGATTCGATTATAATTCCGGATTTTACGCGCTTTTAAAAGAGACTCGCGGATCATTAATTTGGATCTAAATGAATCACCCCTTTTCTGTTTTCCCATGAGGATTTTAATTCCAGTAAAAATTTTTGGTATCGCGCATCGCGGTGAGTTGTGTTTCCCTTTTTTTTTTAAAAAAAGTAGGGGACTTTTAGGAGGAAGGGCTGTTTTAATCTTTATTATATACGGAGTAATTGAGAGTTTTGTTGTTCTTTGAGGTTCGGCCAAATATTTAAAGAATTGTGCTAATCAGAAGAGGATATGACTTTGCTTGGAAATTAAATAATTAAGATTAATTTATCATTGTACTTTAATTTAATGTTATAGAAAATAGAATTAATATATGATTTAAAATTGATCCTTTTGTATACTAAAGCTGTTTGCAATGGATGAAAAAGTATGTAAAATGCGATTGTAGAAAACAATGGAGTGATTGTGATGGTTTATTAACGTCACACTGAAAAGCAACACGGGGTCATTGATAACGGACCTCGTAATTTTGAAACTCGGTCAAGCGACAAGGACGACACCTGAGTTGACACTTCCATCTCCAAACTTCCTCACCACGCCAAGAGGAGGATTTGGGACCTCGACCAGATTTAATGGCATCAACCCCGATACACACCGGATCTTCAGTAGCATCAGGGCTCGAACCCACGATTCAATAGAAAACAACGCCAGCCGCGAGTTCACGTGCATGAGCATTAGGCTACCACGACCTTAGACACAACGACAGCCATTAATGGATAGTATAAAAATCTGAATAAAAAATTATATTTTTCTTTGTACATAAGACCTTTTTTTGCATATTGAATTAATTTTTGTTTATATATATAAACTTTTTACCAAATATTGTAAAATTTTTCTTTTGTATGAAATACAACTTCTCTTTATTAATATTTCTTTTTAAAGCTTTCTTTGCATGCAAGATGCAACTTTTTGAGTCCATAAGCTTTTAATTAGGGCAGATATGATATAGTTTTAAAATAATGTCGCTAACATAATGTTAAGAATGTACTTTTTTTGTTTTAATATTTATACTTACGTAATAACTTTCTGCAGTTGTTTTTCTTTTTTCATTTAGTTCCATTACTATATTAATGCAATCCCAAACTCATGTATTTCTTAATTAAATTTTTTTCTCGAATACTTAAGCTCCGTATTTTTATACGCTTTTTAATGCACTGAACATATTTAAGCTTCCATCAGGAGTGGAGTTTCGCAAGGATTTCTTTGATATTTAATTCTTTTAAACTTTTATATATAATTCACATATTCCGATCGATAGACATCAATATTCTACCACAAAACAGATGCTAAAAAGCAACGTAAATACATCAAAAAGTACTTATTTCGAAGATATCTGGCCATAGATACTTTTCCTGACATCTCATTTTTAGCCAACTCATTCCTTAGATACCCAAATATAAATACCTGTTATTAATATTGGTTGCAGAATCAATTAAGTATGTCTTTTAGAAATGACATGTACTTGAAAATAAGGCAATTATTTAATTAAATCAAACTAATTTCTGGAAAAAATAAGCTCCGATAAAGTCTGAATTTCTATTTTGAGAATCCTTTTTGAGACAAACTATGCTACTTTTCCAAAGTGAACAAATGCAGTTATAGAACATCTAAAAAATCCACGCGTTGTTCAAAATGCTCACCTGCAAAAAAAAAAAAAAAAAAAAAAAAAAAACGCCACTCTATAATTTGTCACACGCAAAGCCTTATATAACGATGTGAAAAGTAAATCTATTTTAAAATACACCAAGACTATTTCAATAGAATATTTTTGAAAATTACTGCAAACTTCCGAAGAGGTGTTGAGCAATCAGTCTGTACGATCTTACACACAATGGCGCATTTACTGAAAAGTTCAAAAAAACATTTTTTGGTTCAATTCATTTTTAACTTTCCGCTAATCAAACGACTAACGTGTTTCCTAAAATCTCGTTGCGAATGATAATAGGGCTTCATTTTCTCTGACTTTATCTTCCAATGTAGCAAAATGGCCGCAATACCCTAGAGGTCAGAGTCGCTAACTCATGGCTGACGTTGCTTCTGTCGAGTCTTATTTTCGAATCCTGATGTCACTAAAGATCTGACGTTTAGTGGAACTGATGCACTTTAATTCTGTTGAGACTGTCAGTCATTCCATTGGTGTGTGGTTGAAATTTGGAAAGGGTGGTGCTAGCTCAGGTGTCGTCCTTATCACTTGGCCGAGACTCAAAAATGCGAGGTTTGTCGCATTTACCTCCCCCATGTTGCTCTTCAGTACGGCGTTAATAATCAATTAATAAATCAATCCAATGTAAATAATTTGATCCCTTGCCCCTAAGTTGTGGTGGTCGTTATTCAAATAAATAGTATTTTTAATAAAATTAATCTAATAGTAAAGCATTGATTCATTTCTCTCTTTTTCTTTTCCTGCAGCGTAGATAGACTCTCATTCAGTTTTCAAATGTTTAATTTTAATTTCGAAATAGCTCAAAATAAATTTCTGACAAAGTCGAAAGTATAAATTTTCCATCTCCCCCTAATCTAATAAAACTCGCTAGCTTGCCCAATCAGCTAATTAGTTCTTAATAATTAATTTCTGTAGGAAGTTCTTCTCTTGCCTTTCGGCCTCCCAACTGTAAACTAATCACCCTGATCACTTAACTTTCCCATTCAATAACTTAAGTCTTTTATATCATAAGTTTAAATTCGAGAGAAATTGTTAATTTAATTAAATTTTTATTTGGTATTTAAGATGAGGAATTAAAAGGTTTTACTTTCTCTGCAACTCTGAAATATAAATTGACTTTGCCTGTGAAGAAAGTTTTGAAATCTTCATAAATACGATTATATACTTTTGAAAAATAAAATCTCACAACCAAGAACAAATTAGTTCATAGGAATGAAATTTAGGCAAAGCATTTATCTAAGTAAAATGTAAATTTAATTAAATTCTCAAGGTCACAGGTTAAAGTATATGCGAAAAAAACAATTTCAAATGTGAAATGGTGGTACATTAATAACTGCTGTAGTCGTCATGATTTGGAATGCAAGCAAGCAAACGTGCAAGCATTGTGTCGTACATGTGCCATAAACCATTTTGTACAATGGAATTCCGGGCCTGTTTCACTTAGTCAGTCAGATCAGTAATGAGTCGTTCTGGTTGTGGATGATGTGTGTGTGACGCTGGATTTAACGTCCAATAATGCCCCATATGTGATCAATGGGAGAAAGATCTGATGATCTCGCAACATGTCGATCATCTGTTGAGCACGTTGAGTGACAGTATCGGTATCGGTGTGAGCCTTAAACAATTGAGGAAACGACCGCTAAAATAGTAATCAATATTGGGAGCACAATAGATTGTATCACCAATTCGATGCTCCAATTTGCTGCAAGGCACTTAGAATAAAAAGTGTTCCTGTTATCCTAAGTAATTGTCACCAGATCATAATTCCTACGCCACAGACAGCTAGGTTCCTAGTGATCACCTGGCTTCCTTCTTACTAACATACGGCCATCACTGGCACCAGATAGCAACGGTTCTCATCTGAGAACTTTGACTCTACTGAAATTGTTCGAAGTTAGTTAAGTGGAAAGGATGGTAAGAGTTGGAAGTTGGGGAACGCATCAAGAGCCTAACTCGGAGCTTCAAGTAATCGATTTGTTATAGTTCGCTGTGTTACTCTGGGGCCAATAGAGGTTGGTGCAGTACAATGCACCACAGCTATGCCACGAATACAACGGTGTTCACTCTCAATAGTGGCCTGTATAAGGCAGAACCCCATTATTTTATTAAATAGCACATTTCATTGATTACTGCTGCCAACAATTATGCACAGTGCTACAATTCTGCCAGGTCTTTCTGCAATATCGTAAAAAGAAAATCCACCTTCTGATAGCCCTATAACATGGCCTCGTTCAATATTAGTAAACGGCTGATACTACTTTTTTTTCTTTCCATAAAGTCATTCTTAACTCAAATTTAGCTCGCAATATGTGACCTATATGGAAGGCAAATAAAACACACGAAGTTTACATAGCGTATTTAAAGCAAATGGATATGCATGTTCACAGTGAAGATTCTAGAGCCGCTCTTAATTGTCGAGCCTGAGATTTGAGCGTACGTCATCTTCCAGTTTAAACTTGCTCTAAAATTTCGTTTATCTAACACTACTCCTTTTTGGTGTTGGGATTTTATTTTCCGCAAGAGTGGATTTTACAAATAACACTGTTTCACATCTCTTGCAGTAAAAACTAGGTTAAAAAAGAATTGCTGTTCAAGACTAAAAGATATTGATTCAACATGTATCCAATTCTATTGCTCTTTTTTCATTACAAGCATCTTAGCTCTTCTATTCTATCAAAAACTACCATTAACAAAAATAAATAGATAAAAATATTATTAGACAATAAAATGTTAACTTACAATAAATTTTTTTTATACATATAATGTATGCATAATTTGTAGAAGCTACAATATATACAATGCAACATTAGATACAGCTTAAATAATGTACATTTTTAAAGAATGAGTCTGGAAACTGTCAAAACCGCTGACTGACGAAATCCTTCACTTCATCGTTCGAATAAGGTCTGTTATCTTTAAAAGCTATTTTTATCCATCTCACTAGAGGCGAGACAGCCACAAAGTCCACTCACATGCAGCATTATTCAAGAGTGTCCAGTGAAGCCTGTTGCAAAAAGCCAGCTCTTCAATCATTTTTGCTCTGTTCGCTTGAGTTTTGTTTCCAGAAAATTGTTGCTCGAGTTGTTTATTTTAAAGCATTTAAGTGAATTCCTTGCTTCTTTGTATATGATTAATTGTTCACATTTTGAGTAATTTTTAGCATGTTTTTTTTTTTAATTACGCTTTAAAATTATTTTCGCATGGTATTCTTTCTTAACTGATCATTTTGAATTTGATTCCAAATCTTTAAATAATTTTTTTTATTTTCTTTGAATAATAATATTATTTGTGCCGTCCAATTTTTATGGAGATAATGTTTATGGTTATGGTAGCTTTAGATTGTGTTTAGATATATTGATGATTTTATTTTCTCTTTCAAATTAATAATAATAAAGGTGTTAAACATTTCTTTTCTTTTTATCCAGAGTATACTTAAATTTTCTGCAAACTAATATCAATTTCAATGAAGTGGAATACTTAAGTACTTCTTTAAATTAGAAAATAATAAAATTTAGTATAATATTAATGATAAAAGAAATCTTTCTTCCTTCAGGGTTCATAAAGTTCCCTTATTAGAGAATTCTCTTTCTTTAAGTATAAATAATTTTAGAAATTTAATTAATAACTAATTTTTATGGATTATTTGAATGGTGTCCGAAGCACAGAAGATTTATTGTACAGCAAAAATAAATTTTAGAACATTTGTCTAGATGCTAAATTTTCTATGCATTTTAATAAGAGAAATTTAGAATATAACAGTTGTAATTTTTGATCATTCTTTTTCTGGCTTAAAGAATATTTTTTTAAAAAAATTATATTTGTTTTTTAAATTTGTGGTTTTTTTTTTTTTTTTTTTTTTTTTTTGTATTTTGTGTTTTTGGTTTTCCCTTTTTTCTAGTTTAGACCCTTTAAATTTTTTTTTTTGAAACAGTATTATTTCCTCTGATAGACGACAATGCTATATTTGATGTTAAAGTCGGTAAAATGTTTGTTGGTTTGTGTTAAAATTTTTGCTTTTGTATGGTGTTTGTTTCAGTAAGTTTCTTAATCCTTTTTAATCTGATTGTTTAAATAATGGATTGTTCTTTCTCTTTTTCTTCGGTTATTGTCTGGATTTTTTTTATTTCTCTCTCTATATATATTTGATTTCTCACAATGTTATTTGATCTTTCAGTTTTTGATATCTTTTCAACTTTATGGTATTTCCATATTCTTTATATAACATTTTTCTATAGGTGAATTTTGAGCCTATAAAACTAGCTAAGATCTACTCATCTGTCATAATCCAGTTTCAGAATTATTATATGTTATAATTCATTTCCTTCTTGGTTTATTTCTTCCATTTCTTTTCATTTTTTCATGGATTTGTACATTTCATTTACATATTTGTGGTTTCTATTTTTGCTAATATTCTCGTTTTATTTCAAATATATTCCCTTTCTTATTTCTTTTGCGATGAAACACTTTTTTATGTTCATATTTCTTCTTCCGTAATCTAAAAAAATTGTGTATAGGTGTTCTTTGTAGTTTTTACGGAATTCTCCCTTTCTCTCTCTCTCTCTCTCTCTCTCTCTACACAGGCAAGTCCGATTTGAGCCTTAAAATATCTTGTGGATTTCTTAATTGTGAAAGAGAGGAATTAGCAAACAAAAAATGCGCTCGAACGCATGAAACAGTTCGCATTAAATTGAATTACAATGGGCCACCTGAAGATGTTGACATTTTAAATTGAAAATAAATTTACCTTGATTAAAATATTACGAATATAATTATTTTATATACTTTGAAAATAATCGAGGCTGAAATCTAAAAGTATAAAAATATTTAACCTTTTAATTTTAAAATCACAAGATGATTTGAAGAAAATCAGAATTATCATAGTTCCATTAATATATATATATATATGTTTCAGTGGATTACATATTTCAGTGGATTGGAAAATAACATTTCTAAGAAATAGAGCTCGTTTACAAATGATAAGCAATTTAGTATAAGAATCAAATGAGTTGTATGTTAATTCTTGTAGATAAAGAGCGCAAATGCAGAGAAGTGAGGGGTACTGAATGAGATAATCCCTCCACCACCACCGGGGAGTGCAATATTCGCAAGAACGTGCTGAAACATTTGATTAATACTAAAAATTTTCGAAAACATCGTTCTACAAATAGTTCTAAATGTCTTTTAATCAATATCAATCCTTGTTAAATGTAGGTATTGGTAAATTATAGCTTTGTTCCTCTTCAAATTGTTGACTAGTACCTGAAAGAATCGCAGCCTGCCCAGTGTATCACATGGAGCACCACAGTGTGCATGCATGTATTCCGATGCGATCAATAAAGCCTCATATTTAAAATTTGGGCCAGTCACGATGAGATTAATGCTTCCGCTGACGCTCCATCACGAATTTCAGAGCGTAATTCTAATCCTACGATATTTCTGTCTTTTCTACTCAAAGCTAGATTATTATTTTAAAATGCATAGAATAATATGTGTTTGAAAGAGTAAAATGAAAGTTTCTTCTTGATTACTGTCCTTTTTTAGACTTTCAGAAGTATTTTTAAATAGTTATTTAAGATTTGAAAACCCTCAACTATATTATTGATTTCAAGAACGGGAGTAAAAAAATTTTTCCCCTCAAAAAAGGCGGCGAAGAGTAACTGTTTTTGAGAAAGGAGAGGGAGAGAGTTCCTTTTTCAAGAAGGAACGAAGGCCAAAAAAAGGCTGTGACCTATGACCTAACATATGTTCGAATTACTAAAACAAAATAAGAACCTGATAATATGCATAAGAAATCAAAGATTGTACTTTCATTTATATAATAAAATAAGCTGTATTTATAATTTCTTTTTTTCACGATGTTTTTAATTTCGTCTCCCCTAAAAAGCAGAAGCAGAGCGAAACATTTACAGAAAAATCTATAGCGTTTCACTTAGACTAAATATATAAAAAAAAACCCATATAAACACTAACCGTATAAAAAATCTACAACCATAAATTAGATTTTATATATATATATATAAAAAAAAAAAAAAAAAAAAGAGGGCATAGGACATCAGATTCATTTAACCTTTATTTTCTTGGTGTACTGCCAGCAAACATTTTAAGAGCCGCAGGCTACTGATCGTTAGCTTAGAGTAACAATTTTAGTATTATTTAATAAATAATGTAATAAATAACTTAACAAATTTAAGAAATAACTGTTTAAAGCGAAATTCTTCCTAATTTCATATTTTCTTATTCCATTTGTTTTCAAATTAGACTCAAAAAACTGTTTGCACTTTAACTTTCTTTCTCCCATTCACAATAACTATATATAATAATTTTGAACTATATTCTTACATATAGTCTTCAAATTATTATTATAAAATTGGAAGGCACTGAAAGAAGAAAATTACCTTTTCTTTGATAATCGTTATCTCTATTACACATTCATTTCTTCATTTTGAAACTATTGAAAAGTTCTGTACATTTATAAAATTATTGAGTATTCAGATTACAACTGTCGTGTACATGAGCATTACCGTAAGTATCAGATAGCAATGATGAAAATGGCTGCTATAACCCAGTGCTCATGAATGCGAACTTACGGCCAGATTTGGCTCCATTGAGTCATGGGTTTGAGCCCCGATACCATGAAAGACCCACCATGTAGCAGGGCTGAGGAACCTTAAATTTGCCAAGTTCTCTCTTTGGCTGGTGTAGAAGTTTAGGGAGGGAGGGATCGTGTCAGGTATCGTCCTCGTCATTTGAACTAGGTTCAAAATTATGAGATCCGTCGTCAATAGCCCTCGTCAGGCACGTAACGAGAAATTTTTCATGGTGACGAATTTTTTTCACTTCAATTCAAGTCTCAGGTACGAAAGTTAAAAAGTATTTTTATAGAAATTATTGTTAAGGAAATTCACATTTTAATAAAAAAAGATTTTAATGAACCTAAAGACTAACTGTCAAGAGTCTTGTTCGTGTTAAGAAGAGTCAAAATAATTTCGCTATCAACAACGACATCATAAACTATAGTAACATTGCAAGTGCACTTTCTCGATCTTGGCTAATTCTGTTTCTCATGTAGGACTTCAGTAATCGAAAAGATGAAAACGTTACTTCATTCGTAATAGTAGATATACGAAAGGTAACAAAGATTTTTTTTTTATGAGATTTCTTACAGTTGGGAATTTTTAAGCTTTAAGAGCATGGCAGAGATTCTTCAAAAGATTTTGGAGATTTTTTTTCAAAACAGGTTACTCGTCAACACCACAGTTCCAAATTCCCCAGTTCTATACGTTCACTAATTGTTGCTTGCGTTAGTGCTGATTAGAGTTAATTTGAGAGCATGAGCCATCTGGAAGAAGGCGCATGAAACTTCTTGGAAGTGTTTTGGGTTTCAGTAGCCGTTCACTAATTTCATTTATAAAATAGTCAAGGAATGGCTGAAAGACAGCAGTTTTAAAGTATTCTTCTGTATGGATGGGCTTACGTTGCAACGCTGATTCTGTTTTTCGAGTATCCTAGATGTGGCGATTTGTACATCCAGATCACCACAACGTTTTTGCACTGCTACTAATGCATATCTAAGTGTCAACATTAATTACAACTCATCTCCCTTAGAACATCCACAACTTGTTCAGTAAATTGCCTATTAGACATAACAATAGCTTCTCTTTCTTTCCTTTGAACTTTATTATCCAAAATCTCAACTTCTGGTATACGAACCAAAAACATAATGGATACAATCCAACTTCTCAACCCAACAACGAGTCAGGTTCATCTACTTCAGATGTTTTTATTTGAACCAGGGAAAATTTTACCGATTGCTGCTGTCAGAGTACTTTATCCTTGTCTTTTAGGTGCATTAAGAAATTTATATACTACAGTTATTTAGCCATCACAGATATGAATAACTTTTTCATACCAGGCACCAGAGATAGCTAGATTTAAACTGTGGGCACTACAGTGAACATATAATTCAAGTGAATACTGCTTAGAAATACTGGCCTGTATACTTTTATATCCAATCATATTCTTGCCCTGTCATTTACCTTGTACTCTTAGATAGTCCAAGATAATACACCTGCAATACTTGCTGTTTCATTTGGTAAAACTGAAAAGCTCTGGAAGAAGTTAATGTTTGTCTCTATTTGGTTTCTTATATGGTTGTCACAGCATTTAATAATTTCATTTTAAACATACGTATAATTTTGTCTATAAGTTTCGAAATGCTTAACCAGATGAACATCACTATCTTTGATTCCGTATCTTAGAGGAGCTTTAAAATTGCCTTCTTCGGATTTAGATTCTATTGATATGAGTATATCCAGTGGTCCGAAACCTCTATGGTCGTGATGAGATAATCTTTGCCTGCCATATAAAATCCCAGACTCAGTCATTGGTTTTATTTTCTGACGGTTTTCTTGGATTCCTTTTTTCGAAGCATTACCCAACTGAAAATTTATTGGTTCAACTTTTCCTCTGATAACATCCAATAAATATTCTGCATGTAACGCAAAATTTTTGTGAAATGATGTACACTTCTATTCGTTGAATATTTCAACAGCAACTTTATAATTATAGAAAGTACGTTTTACAAGTTCTTCCGATTTCTAATTCTCAATACCAAATCCATCAGGTGCAAATGAAACACAAACTTTAATTTCAGCCAAAATTAATTTCTTACATAAAATATCTTCAACTATTCCCTATGATTTTACAAAAAGAGATAAATTTATTGAGATTTTTCAGAATTTTTAAAAACGTGAAAGAGGACATTAAAAAGAATATATTTTTCAAGAAAGTTTAAATAACCCAAATTAATTACATACTTTTTTGTGTAATTTCTACAAACCTTGCAATTTTGAGCCTTGATCAAGGTACTCGGACAACAGATGAACTGGCTCCTCCATCTCCAAATTGGGGCTTTAGTGGCGTCAAGCCTCGAGACCACGACTCAACGGAAGGGATGGCGGTCTGAGTTTGCAACCATGACCACTAAGCTCCCACGGCTAAAATCTTTCATTCTAACTTGTTCGGATATTTTAAAAATAAAAGCTTAATTGCTTGTTTATTAACATCGTACTTAGGAACAATAAGAATGTTGATTACTAATTCTGAAATTTTGAATCATGGTCAAATGCCGAGATCGATACCTCATCTGGTATCCCATTGTATTGTCTTTCACGCTATGCCACAGTGTAAGCTTTGAGTCTCAACAGATTTAGTCTGCCTCTTCCCATTACTTAACGGCTCTTTAGAAAATCAGTAGAACACGCTGCTATTCTAAAACATTGCTGTAAGATCGGAATTATGACCACTCGACTACTGCAGCCTTAACAATAAAAGCGTTAATGATTAATAAATAACTTGAGATTGCTAAGTGACCAATTAGCGATGAAATTTAATTTTGAGTTGCAGACTCGTAGTAAGGATAATACTCGAGCTGCAATTTAAATCTCCAAACTTCCACACAAATTAATGAAACAATTCTGTTTTATGAAATAATTAGTTTTAGGACTATTTAATGATAAAATTCTAATGTTAAAGGTTTTTATTTTACAGAAACTCAGTTCCTAATTTTTAATTTTATTCGCCAAGAGGCAAAGCTTTTTCCAATGAAAACTGAATAAGTCTATTAAAATAGTTTATTGAAATCGAATAAGAATCATAAAAAAATATTTGTCTCTTAAGAAATAGGAAAGAATATATTTTTAGGTAATATTTAAAATTCTATTTTTGTTTCAAAGAATTTTTTTTAAAAAATATATATCCACGTCTATAATACGTATCCTAAATTGATTTAATTGAGTATATATATTTGATATTACCTTATATTGCTCTCTGCTGTGGTAATTTTATTATACTCACTTAAGGAAATAAAAATAATCTTAATTTTAAGAAACCCTCTAGAGGCGGTGAAATAGAAGAAGCGAAAATTTTATGATACTTAGTACATGAAAAAGATTATAGGTTTTTTTTTAATATACCCTCTCTTCCTCAAATTCTTCATTCTTTCACATTTTTTATTCTCCATATTCTCAAGGGAGATGTTAAAAATGCCAAAAAATATACCATACCTGATGCTATTAGAAACACCGCAGAATTCTCAGCCGCAAAGCAGCTTTTTCTGCAATCTGATTAGAGGGAGGTGCGAATACGACGCACGACCACAAAGAGATTAAATTCCCATGACCCCCTTTTTTTTCATTCCTTCGACCCTCCCTACTTAACCCCGTGCAACAGAATTCCTCCACTTGAAGAAAATGATATTTGCGTTTTGATTTTCAAATATCTTTCGTTTTTTTCCAGGTTGTAGTTTTTTTTTTTATTGTATTCCCTCTTAAAGATTAATTTCAAAGGCGGAAAAAAAGGGAAGAGGGAAGCTCTTAAAAAAAAAACCTTCAGTAATTTTTTTTAGTAAAATAAGTTGATCCAATAAATTCACTCAAGTTGGTGGTTTTCAGAATAAAAGTGAATTAGTTCTTCGTCTGTTTCCTCCTCCTTTTCATTCAGGTAAAGGGGAGGAGTCATGTCGAGTCAGGTGTAAGACTTTATGAATATATTATAAAGACTGGGACTTACGTAGTTTCATGAAAATTTAAGTGAGAACATTGCTCTTTATGGAGTAATAGAAACTAATGCTATGCGCTTATTCTTCACCCCGGCATTTTGTGCATTCTCCAAGGGAAGTATGAGTTAAGTGACGCGAATCAACGACTTTATATTCTTTGTTTTCTTAGAAATGCGTTCCATGCTCAAGGTGTGTTCCTTAATTAAACACAAGGTGATGGTGGACCCATTTGAGGGAAAAGGTTGAAGCAGCGAGTCGTTCTTGCTCCAGATCTTGAGATCGTCACCAGATTAAACAATATCTTAAGACTTCCGTGCTGAAAACGAGATGAAAGTTGATTTTTTTAGATTGGTGTCGACAACAACCATCAGAATTCTTCTCCGATGGGTTTGCCTGACTAGTCAAGCGTTAATGTAAAAACGGAGAAAAGGATGATGTCGAAAAATGAGTAGTACATTTCGTAATAGATACTAGTAGATTTCAGGTCAATAAAAAATGTGAAAAGCAATAAAGCAAATAAAAAAATTATAACCATTATTTTTCAGTCAAGCCTCTTGCGATAAAATATATAAAACTAATAAAATATACAAGGTGATCTAATAGAAATGTGATAAATGTTTTTTATAGAATGAATCTGAATGCAATCTAAAATAATTGATGCTAATATATAAATATTTTAAATATATATTTTTTTAAATTTCCGTAATGTAAGCGTATAAAAACAATTGTTTACTTATATAAGCACAAAGAAGTAGAAAAGAATAGTTTTTTTTTTTAAAAATACCAATTTTTATTTAGGTGGAGTTCTGTAGTTGTTTACTTACTTCACAAATTTTATACTCAGAAGTCATAGTTTCTCTCTATCTCTCGTGTCCAATTTAGAGAAAAACCCATCAATAGATTGCTTATTTTGAATTGAAATCATGCAAGAGAAATACTAGACTTTGAAAGTGGATATCATAATTTTGGGCCACTGTCTAATAACAAAGATAGAATCTAAGGTGATATTAAAGCAAATAATTCCCACAGTGTGAATTAAGTTTGGATTTAACGAGGGTGGTTTAAAAAATAACTATTTTTGACGATAGATGACACTCATCAGGCAAGTTGGTGTCCCCATTGTGGGTTGCCACCTGTTAAATATCGTCACAAAACTTATTCTGGCATTTAATTATAGGTTAGTTTTGATTTGGCAGCCATTTGTTGTCAATTTAAAATAATTTGATTGATGCCGCGTCGAGTTGTATTTTCATTTTGAATCGAGTTGAAACCATCGATGAGATCTAGATCCCTTCATTCATTATACACCGGAAACTAAGCAACTGTAAAAACAGAGAGGCTTCTTATGATGAATCTACTCCAATGAAGGCGTAGACGTTTTTATCATTCGGAAAAGTTACAGTGACAATTCTTTTCGGGATGCGAGGATGTCATACTCATGGACTTCTTAGAAAAAGGGTAAAAACTCGATCACTGTACAATATAGAAGTGTTTCTCCTATACTAATAGACTTTGGCTGGTTGGTTGTGTTCGTTTGCGATAAATGATATGATACCTAGAGATTTCACACACTAATTTATTACAATTAATTTAAAATATTAAAGTCAATGCTTATTAGATAAAGCGCTTGTCACACATACATTTGAAATTCAAATGTAACATTTTGAGTGCACGTCGTCCGCTAAAAAGTATGGTGTTCTCGGGCACGACGTTCATGTCGAGCGATTTGCACGAGTAGAGCTCTAATATCCCTTCTCTTCGGAAATTTTGGGTAGAATACCTCTTCCAAAACTGCGGGACATAAACCTTTGTTTCGTTTGGATAGATGAAAGTTATAAACTAGCTATTGGTTCAGAGCTCTCCTACCGGGACAGGAATTGACAACTGAAAAATTGGACATCTGACACGGCGGTGTTCTTTGTTTCCAGTAAAAGCGGACTGTAAAAGGTCGAAGAATATGAGAAACAGAAATGTTGCTTGTCTTTTCTCACAAGTCCAGATGTCTTTCATGAGGACCTTAATCGGATGTAGGAGGAACCACTAACGCTCTTTCTCAGTATGCCTCATACTCCCCCTCCAGTATCATCTTAATACGAAAAAAATCAGGGAAGTGAACATGACGGTCGGAACGAGTTTGTCGAAGATTTGTCTTTGTTGATGTATCGAGAGATAATTTTGTTGCACTAGGAGTGTTGTCTGAGAATAGTTGCCGCAACTCCATTTCAAATTTATAAAACGGGAACTTTTTGAACCATCCTCCTATAATCCAATTAGATAGATGAAACGGCCTGTATCATTGCACGATTACTTCTTTTACATCGCCGGCAACCATGCAAGCTTCTACTAAGTTACTGGGATCCTTTACCATTGTTGGATTAATAATTTGATGCAACTCGTTAAAATTTTATTGGATCATAATATTCTTACATGGAGTAATGTAGATATAAGGTGAACGATGTACCATTTTTAATTATTGTATTTGTGCCTTCTTATTAGGATTCAGAACTATGTTATTTGAATCGAATGTCCAAAGATGTACGTAAATGCAATGCTAATTGCATAAAATAAACGTGTATTATTTAATGCAACTGTAATTGCGCTCCTAAGTTTGCTCTTGAATGAAATTCAAAATTACGTGGTCTGTAACGAATTGATTTCGAGTCCCTTCTCAGAGCGATGTTAATAAACAATCACAAGTACCAAAGTTTGGTTCAGTGGCAAATTTGCATTTTAAAAGATATAGCTGTTCTTCCCATTTTGTACGTAGACACATTAACTTAATGGTAGTGGTCACGACCTCGTGGCTGGCGTTGTTTTTCGTTGAATCGTGGGTTCGAGTCCGAATAACACGAAAGGCCCGCTGTGTATCGACGCTTATTCACTTTATACCTAGTAGAGATCCCAAATCCTTTTACTAGCGTGATGTGGAAGTTTGGAGACGGAGGTACCAGCTCAAATGTCCTCGTCACTTGAACGAGACTCAAAATTACAAAATCCGTCGCCAATATCCTTTGTGTTGTTTCTAAGTGCGTTAGTAAAAAATTACAATCCCGTTTTGTAGAGATTCGGTATTACAAAAATCATTGCAAATAGCTAGATCGCATTTGTAGAATACGGAATCCATGAGTAATGTAATAACTCTTTTTCCGAATTTCTTACGTGTTAACAAAACAAAAGAGTTTAAACATATAAACACTGTATTTCTGATTTTAAAAGCAAGATATTGATTATAAAAAATAAAATTAAAATACGATTATTACCTTTCTTAAAAAAATTAAAAAATTAAAATTAAATTTCATTATTTACCAATTACTTATTTTATTCAATAGTGGAATATATATTTATTATTTTTTTTGTAAATTTGTTTTATTTCATATACAGAATACAAATTTATTTATTTATAGAGCTTAGACTATAAATTTATTCATTTTATTTAAATTTCAGTGAAGAGATATGGCAGATCAGTTGCGCTCCAGAACACTGATACAACATTCTACAACTTCAAATACAGTTACATACATACAACAAAGACTTAAATACTGGAAGTATGGAATTAACTTCACAAAAGTCCATTTAAGAATTAGAGTGAAAGCTTAACTGTGTAAAGCAAGTATTACGTATGTTTGTGATATCTTCCTTTCTTGTTGTTAAACTAACTCTAATACTTCTGGGGATTGAAAGTGAGACACTCACGAGACAGAACAAGAACCAAATAATTATTTTTATTCAGGCAAACTCTATTACAGACTCTCATCTTAAGAGGAACAGAAAAGTGTGTGTGTGTGTAGTAAGCCTCTACTTCCGTGAAACATTAATCAGCTAAACAGGAACGGGAAAATAAATGCAAGTTGAAACTACACAGATTAATGCTAATTGCATAAAATGGAAAAAGTAATGAAACTGTATTGTTTAATTACGACCGAATCCGAGTCCAGACATAACAAAAATGAAACAAGTCCTTAAAATTAAGTAAAAATATAAACGTCCTTAAATGAGGTAATTAAAAAAACTGTTTTAAATTCTAACAACTCTTAAAACGATTTTGTGATGTTACAACATGCATTTTGGTGTTTGATAATTTAATAATGAGACTTGGTTGAAAAGTAATACCACCATGGCTATAACTTCTTGTTTGCCATCCGATTTTCACAATTCTTGTTGATCTTAAAGAGCTATATATATCCTTTGTGTAATCTACTATTTGTTTATCGACATTGTACCTGTTCATTATATATATTTTCACAGATCCTGTACTAGTTGGGTGAATACCCGAGCAGAAAAAATTACGGTGGTTGATGTCGACACGAAGCTTTAATTTCAACTTTCACCTCTTTATCAGAATGAAAGTATATATCTTAAGCTGTTTTTCTATTTTTGGAAAGAGGTGAAAGTAACATGGTACAATATCGGGTGCAGTGAGGTCTCGCTGTTTTAACCTGATCCCTACATGGGTCACCACCTTCTTCATTACTCAACACAACAGCGATACCTAGGAACAAAAAAAACCTTTCGTTGGTCCAGGAGAGTAGTCTCAAGGAAGCATTTGTTATTTACATTTTGCTTAAGTTAAAGTCAGTTTCAGCCATCGTTCTCAAATCAATAGAATGGTTTGGAAAATGGGAAAATTCTACTTGCGAATCCTTCGGTTTTTCTCCCATTTGATCATGAGAATGGTAAGGTGAAGATCCATTTTTGGCACAGACATATAGCAAACATGTAAAGAATCACTTTTCTATTTTGAGATATCTTTACGCCACTAGCTTACTTTTAATCTATTACGAAAATGTTTCATAAGCTTACAATTTCGATGTGGATGCTGATGTCTTAAGTATGATAATTTTGCAAAATGTACGAGGTTTTACTGAAAATTAATGTCTCTATGACCATGCTTTCTTATTTGTCACTCAACTGCTCAAAATTCTTGTTGTATTAGAAGATTATGTGTATCTCCTTCATAATGCATTTGTTTTCTTTGTACCCAGGTGTCGTTTGTTTGCTGAGAACTGAAGAAGATAGCGACACACAGGAGATGAACTTGAAGAAGTGAGGATTCATTGCATCTTACCTCGAACCTTGCTACTTTTACCTTTTCCCAAAGATAACTGATTGAATGTTTTTTGAGCCACGATCAAATTACGAGGACGACACCTGAGCTGGCCCATCCCTCTACATCAAGACAACCGGAGTGCTTAGAGCCTTGATATATTTAACAAACATCAGTCGCGCTACTCGGTGAGTCTTGAGTAGCATCGAGACTCAAATCCCCGACTAGATGGAAATTGCTCCTGCAGCACTAGGCTACCTACAATTATGATCATTAGGCTACCTCGGTCGCTTCCCGAAGATGAAGAGAATCTTGAGGGATATTATTTACATTCTCATGACGAGGTGAAAGTGGCTATTAAAGCTTAGCATCGACAACCGTCACCGGGGTCTCCGACGGGTGTGCCCGACTAATCCCGCGTTTGAGCAAGTGCGGGGAAAGAGATGTGTGTGTGTGTTAAAAAAATGAATTAAATTTTGTATACATGTAGCTTTAGATACAGCAAGAATTTTAAATAAAAACGAGGTTACAAATAAAAAGTTATGACCATATAACCGGTACATTTCAATCAAGCCTCGTATACCATTCGTTACCCAATGTCTTGTATAATAATTCCGAAATCAATAAAACTATTTAATGTATTGTGAGAAGGACTTCGAAAAGTTAAAAATTATAGCACTAACTATATTATTTTGTTTATTTCTTATTTGCTCACATTATTTTATTTTTATATATTTTTTTATAAAAATAAAATGAACCGAATTTTTAACACTTGATCTTAAAAATGGCTACTAGTTAAAACTTCAAATTTAAATACACTTACTTAAATTTATATTTTTATTCTAAATAGAATATAATACTTAATCAGAGCTTAAACTTCTGTAGTTAGTCAAAAATTTTCAGTGTGAACTAATTTTCATTCTGACTTTCCTTTGGAATAGAGAGAGAGAAGTTTAGTATTGTTTTATATATATATATATATAAAATTATACTAAAATAAAACCTTTGTCATGAAACTAAAGTGTATGAAAATTTTTTGAGGACCTTCATACTTCCTCAAAATCGGTTAATACATAAATATATGGTGGAGGGGGGGATGTATTGATAAAACCGTCAATTCCCTATAATTTCCTTTCAGAAGGTGTGCGGAAAGCAAACAACTTTTCTGTCGTTCCGGAGAGCTGTTATATTAAACATTTCACTTTATCTGCACAAAACTGTTCCATTAAATTAATTAGCCACACCGAAAACGGACTACACTCCACGTAAAAGAAACTTCAAATGTTGGAGATTTTAAATAATATTTATTTGAATGCAAACAGAAACATCTTCAATCATTACAACAGTAGGCCGATTCCGTAATTTATAGAACAACACATAATAAACACATGTTTGTTGCCAATCATGAGCAAATCTCTTCCATAATCACTTAAGCAAACGATTTTTTCATAATATATACTTTTTTTTTTTTTTGAGAGGCAAAGAACTATTCATTTATCTCAAACTTAACATTTACAAATTTAAAACTTAAGTGAGTGGAGAAAAGATCGTCTGCCCCTTTTCTTGAAATCTCCTTACAGCTCCGCAGTCAAAATGACGCCAAAAAATGACGTAGGAAGCCGCCACCAATGTATTGACCAACCTTATTATACTATAGTTATGCAACTTTATTGACAAAACAAATTTTACCTTTTTTTAAAATTACTATTCATTATTTCAAGATTTTGTAGAGTGATCCCAAAAGAGAATTTAGAAAGTCTTAGAATTTCGAGAAAATTCTTATGGAACGGTATACACAAAAATAATTTTTTTTCTAGACTATTTATTGGTTGGGATGTTCTCTAAGAAAGAGAAGACAAAATGATTTAGGAGGACTGAGCAGAACGGTTCAATATTCTGAGTCTTGTCTTTTTCTAGTATATTACCGCTGTCTCGTAAAGATATACTCGAGCGATTTCTTCGATTTCTAAAGGTGGTTGCTATTTTTACCTACTACCTACGAGAAGGCTGGTTAAGTGTTTGGTATAAATTGTTGCCTTCAAGATGTGTCTGGTTGGAATTTTATTTCTTCAAGATCTTATATAATAGAATAAATCAAATTTTAATAGGAAACAAAATCACTTAAACGTTTCATTTCCCTGTGATATATTTTTTTTATTTATATAAGAATATTATAAGGCTAGTGCCATACCTGGAATTTTCGCAAATTTTTAATTATATATATAAACAATAATGTATTTTTAAATTCCTACAATGAGATCACTCTCTCTCTATATATATCTTGTTCAAATTTTCAATCGTTAATAAAATACATTTTATTCATTCACTCAAGTTCAAATACATTTTTTTTAAAACTTGTAGCGAATGACATTTTATGTTAATGCAGTTTCAAATATTAATTCATTTAATTAAATTTAATTGGTGAAAATGCAGTTTAGCGCAACCGCTTGGTGCGATTTCAAAAATTGCCAAACTTGGCGATTTTTTTTGGCTGAACGTTAAGTCCGCGAAGCGAACCAGGGTAGCCACATTTGGCAAAATACCGCCAAATAATTCCTGTCACCAAGGGTGATTGAGCTAAACTACATTCCAATAATTTAATTTACCGGATGAATTAAGAAGCAAACCAATGCTTCTACTACGTCATTTGTCTTGCAATGTCAAATTTGGTAGAGCGTCGGAATAGAATCTTCATGCCTTCGGATCGAATCTCGTCGAAGCATAAATTTTTTTTATTTGATTTTCAAATAATTAATTTTAGTTTTACATGGGAGAAAAAAAATGTTCTCTTTTAGATAATTAGCAGGGTATGAATTTAGGAATAAATACCATCAGTGACGAAGCATGTAGATCACTGGAAAAAAATTTCATTTGCCACTTAATATTGTGATTCTGTCATATGTACACACATATTTATATTAATTGTAATTATTTAATAAAAACTAAAATAAAAATTTTCTTTGTTGACTTAAGTAGGAATTGACTTTTTTTTCTTTTTTTTTTTTTTACTTGTTTTAAGTAATCTTGCATCCGTAATGATATACAACTTAAAATTTCATAGTGAAAATATAGGACGGCACTTACAAATTTATTGAAAATCAATATTCTTTGTTTTCTCTCTCATATACAATTTAAGTTTTATTCTTATAAATTATTAGCCCTAAAAATAACATTTCTATCAATCATTTAATATGTCATCCGTTATTCTTCTCTAGTTCGATTTGACAAGGTATCTTGGTTTTGTTAATTTAGAAGGGAATGAGTCATTAATTAGATATTTATTGAAAATAATGGAAGATACTCATAAATAACAATGTTTTTCTTGCATTTTAATGAGGTCTTCCTTTAATTTCATGAATTTCAAAATTCAAAAGAAGTTATATTTTTAAAGATGTTTTCAAAAAGTTACTTTTTTAAACGATTAATAAATTCATTCTTTATGAAGGATATATTTTTTCTATAATTCAAAATTTAAATAAAACAATTGAATAAATTCCTCGTTCTCTTTAATTGTATTTTCTTCCCTTTTCTGAAAATATATATTTTTGCTCTTTACAAAGCTATGATCATTAATTTATATTTTTGGGTTTTAATTCAACAAAATCGTGAAGAGCAAAAAAAAAAGTATGGACTTAAAAAAACACATAAACACAAATATTGATTACATTTTAGGGACGTTTTCAATTAAAACAAAGTTGAGAAATTTATACAATGAATATTTTTCGCTGCTATTTTAGTACGAATAATAATATAATAACCATAATTCCTTTTTAAGAAAATTTTGTCAGTTTTTCTAAAACTCTACTGAGAATTTTCTGTCAAATTTTGTATTCAATTATTTTCCTGGTTCATTGTTTATTTACGCAGATTGAAGAAACGATTATTTTTTTGCTTATAAATTTACTGCTCTGTTACGTTGATGGAGTTGTTTTTGGCCAACAATTATAATGGCTTTTCTTAGTCATGCAATAACTAATGTCTTTTTTTTCAGATTAGAATCACTCAATAAAAGCCGAAAAAAAACTTGATTTAAATTATCGATTTAAATGTCATATTTCCTGAACTACATGATTAAAACCACAATAAGCTCAAAGCAGCAGTGCTGATAATCAAATTAAATTGTTGCTGGGGTAACTTATGCAGTAAAATAACTATACAGCTAAATATATCTATAAAACTGTAAGAATTTAAGTGCGGAAAATACAATTGATGTTCGAAACTCATGGACAAAAACTTAAGGGATGTGAAACATTAAAACAAGCAATTTTCAATGAAAGGCGGTGAGCAAGCGATGAACCATGTAATGAAAAGTATAAAATGCGAGTTTCTCTTCCATCGTCATTTCTACAGTGTAGTTCGAGAGAGGATGCACAGAATCAGGAAAGGCCATGCTTCCTAAAATCAATAATGACGATGTGAGAAAACTCGCTTTGTGATGCTTTCTATTTCAACTATTGCGATTCACCACTTGCTTTCCATCCATCATATGGTCAAAATTGTTGTTTAGATGTTTTCTATCATTGCTAAATTCTTACCCATGAGTTTCGAGACACGTATGTTTATTAGTTTCAGTTAAACTAAAGTTACATTCAATTCATATTAATAAAATATAGCAATATGTAATATTATGTTTTACAAGAAAAATATGATGTTTTTATTTTTCTTAAATTTAAGCATTAATAATGTTCATTCAGTAGAAGAAATCATTACCTATAGATGAATACTCTTGTTGAAATATAAAATAAGAGAAAAATGCGGACGTAGAAATATTAGGTGCTCCCTCCCTCCCTCTCTCTCTCTCTCTCTCTCCACACACACACACACACACACACACACACACACACACACACACACACACACACATACACACACACACACACACACACACACACACACACACACACACACACACACACACACACACACACACACACACAGTTTTTACTTTTAAACGATGTCAACACCAATTTCCTATTTCTGCAAAATCGCATCTTTTCTTGGGAACACCAAAAGATATCGGTAGATGATGAAACGGAAAATAATAATTTATGTTAATATGAAGAAAGCTTCCGATAGTATTTCACAAAATGTGTGATTTTTTTTTACTAAACACATTTCGAATTTTATAACAATGGTTTTAAACTGTCATACGAAAACTCGACAGGAAATTATTAAAATTTAATGTGAAGTAAAAAATGTTAATATTTTTTTTTCGTCATAATTCGATCATTTTTCGCTGTCAAATATATTTGAATATTTTATAAGGCTTAATATAGACTCGTATATGCATGAATCATATTAATTGTTATGCTATTGGTGCAGTGAAAAATGATGCATCTTGAAACAATGAGTGATACATGAATCGGTTTTAAATTCCTGCTACAAGTAAAAGGAGCCTATATTTACGAAAGAAAAAAAAAACTATCTCGTGACATATATTGGTGCTAATAAGAAATGATGTGATTTTGCATCGGCAGGGAATAAATATTCCAGTCTTTTAAACAAAAGCATATATTGAACAACATAGTTTTACTACGATCTCAATTTTCTTTTTTTTTCTTACAATCTGTATAATGTTAGGGTAATCACATTTTAAATTTTAATATTATACAAGTTTGAGAAACTTCTTTCTGAGATGGCACTTAGAATCATGAATAATTTCGTAACCATGAGCCTCAGTCAAATAACAAGAACGACACAAGAGCTAGCACCCTCCTCTCCAAACTTCTACACCATGCCAGTGGGAAGACTTGAAGCCTCGACAGATTTAACGTGTCGCTACACAGCAGGTCTATCGTGGCAACAGGGATTGAATCCACGATTTGACGGAAACAACCCCGGCCTCAAGATTGCGACTGTGACCATTAGACTATTATGGTCACGCTATTATGAAATGGGATAATAGAAAAAAGAGATATCTTCTTTATCTGAGTCAATGATATAACAGCCATTCACATGAACAAAAACAGAAATAACTAATCGGTGTTCCTTTGTTAAAATTCGTCGACATATTTATTAAAATTTTATTTTTCTCTGCACAATAAAAACACCGCTACCAAAAATGTACTCTTCGGTTCTAGCGAGATTTCCAGTTGAAAGAACCCGAGCAAATTACTCAAACTGGCTTCGGGATGTTTCCCGAATTACCCGAGGTTCGCTTTCATTGAAGACTACGGATTAAATTCTCAGACGAGCGAGGCAGAAATTTTCTGGAGGCGCGAAAACAGCTCATTTGCGCATTCATTTCTGTACGAGCGGAAATGATTACGGCAGCAGGCGATTACCCAGCGCGTGTCTGCAGCCATGTTTACGGCATTCACGCTTAGGCTAATATATTGCTCGTGTTTTCTTTAAAGCTTTCGAGCTTTTAAGCGGGATGACTTGCACTCATGCTTTGGCATGCACGTACGACGAATACCGAAGGTTCAAACATTGCTGTTAATCCGTAATATGAATTAAATGCTGCAGTTCTCGTGTATTAAGCGGCTAACGTAGAGATTCCATCCGTCTTTAAATGACTTAGTGAGAAGACGTGCTTTTGTCGTAATTATTCAGTAGTTTAATTATGTACTTGAACCTTAGAAGATCTTCGTCTCAACAATGAATTAAGTAAATATGTGCATAAAGCTGTAATATTTTGATTAGGTTCCAACGGATTTGATGATAAAGTATTTGTTTATTGGCTCAGAGCCAATAAAGATGAGTTTTAGTACAGATTATGCATTCTAACTTGCGTTACAGAGACTAGATTAGAGTTGCGGAAATGCCTTCGTTTGTTAAAAGGTCTTTAATCATTTGTAACATTAAACTTAGAATTGGATCGTACATATTTGTTTGTCTTTAAAACTGAATGAATAAAGTTGAATCTCAGAAGTTCCATTCATATACGATGTAGATCTGTGCATAATTGTTTATTATTTTTCTAACTTCAGCTTACGGTTATTTTTAAAATCTTTTAATTTTCAAAATAGTTTTAAGAGAGCAGTGGTTGATTTATTGTTTATTATGACGCAATGAGAAGCTATAAGAGGGATGTTGGGGACGGGCCTCTTATTTCTGAGAGTCAGTCACATGACGAGGGTGACACCTGAGTTGGCCCCTCCCTCTGCCACACGACGCCAAAGGGAGGACTTAAGACCTCGTCCAGATTTAAAATGCATCAGTTCCGATACATCACAAGTCTAAAGAGGCAGCAAAGCTTGAATCCACCTCTCAACTCAAACAACGTCGGTGACGAGTTCGTGACTATGACCTCTAGGCTACCACGGCCACAAGGAACAGTGGGGCCTTTAAAAAAAAAAGTACGAGTAAATACACTTATCTGCTGTCATTAAGGCTTGATATCCCCAGAAAACACTCAGTTTCCTTTAAAATTGAATAAGTAGTAATCGAAGTAAAAGTCAGTTGATTTCTTGATTTTGAATTATTGTAACTTAAGAGCAACACGAGAGCTATTGAAAAGGACTTTGTAATATTAAGCCACTATCAAGTGAGAACACATGAGTTGGTACCTTATTCTCTCTCCCGAACTCTTTCTAGATCCCTTACGCAAGGATTTTGAGCTCAAGTTATATTTGACATACAGCAGCCTCCATCAGGACTCGAGTCGTAGTTTGCTTGAAACGTCCTCTATGATGAAGCTCTCAATCGTAATTACTAGGCTACTGAGAAGTTAGCTGTGAAATTAAAAAATTATAATAATGAAAATGTTAATAATAATTTTAATAATAACTTTAATAACCAAGTGAAGCTCTTTGGGGGAAAAATCCGATTATCTCGAAACTTCGCATGCATTTATTTTTCGAACCAATTTTGCAATTAAAATTTTCATAACCAATGAATATGAACTTTGGCCATGACATGCGTTTTTACCCTCCAATCAGTTTTCTATATAATAGAAAATAATTTACAGATTGTTATAGCTAACTCTTTTCGCCGATATAACAGATTCTTAGAGATACTAACAACAAATTCATTTACTACATATTCACTGGATTTTCAAATGGACGACTTAAAAGCGAGGGGATCATATTTATTGACAGGCCTCCATTTCAATCGTAGGGGTGCAACTATGGAAAGGTATTGAGCTCAACAGTCGTAGTAAATTATCACTCAGGGAAATAATGACCAAGGAAATACTAGATAGACGAGTATGAAACAAGGTAGGTTGATTGTAAAACAGGTTGGAACTATTCCAATTTCCCCATGCTTCTTGCATGCCTTATTCATACCACATGTGGTACCTCACACCATTATTTCGCGCCTCATGGCTGAGGCTGGTTAATAATCCCCGACTTCTACAAAGTCATCTCATGTGGTGACGCTTGATTACATTGCTAACATAATGTCGTTTGCTTAGTGTTTGTCAAAGAATCCTGCTTCAACCATCGTATTCAGGTGTTGAACATATCGGATCAGCGTTTCTAAGCAAGTCCTTACACACACACACACACACACACACACACAGAGAGAGAGAGAGAGATAACTATTCACCTCCAAGAAATCTTTTGTACTACTTATTTTTGAATAACATGGCTCGTTTATCAATGTATGTTGCGTGAGTGTGAATTGCCTATTAGCCCCCGGCCAAAATATATAATAATCTTCCTAAGAGTCATTCAGAATTTTATTAATCGAATACTTTTAAAGCATGATCGAAGCCTATATATTTTAAGTTAATCAGAATAAAAATTAAGAAATGCATAGCAAAATCTATCTCAGAAGAAGATCAAGACTTTAAGCCATTCCATATCTAGCTGTATATTAGCATAGTGGGAAACTAGGTTTGACATGATTGTATCCATCAATGTGTAATTGCTAGCCTTAATTTGATGCTTTTTATGATTTCTTAAACAGTAATAATTTCATTTCATAAATACATGCCTTTTACACCCCTCCTGTATCCCCATTTTCCATAAAAACAAACATTTTCTACACGTTAATTCAATTTCTCTCTCAAAAAACGAGCGATATTAATGAGAGGATAAATGACTTCAACCATTCGAGAAGGGAAAACTTATTCAGATTAAAAATTTCTTATTCTAGATATAGACCATTCTTAGGATACAAAATCTAAGAATTTATTTTTCCGATAACGAAAAAATAATCTGTATCCTAATGCATTGTTTTAATGAATATGAAACAAGAGTTAAATATAAGTAATGCTCAACACGTACGTGTGTGGAAAGATGATTACGTTTCAGAGAGGGAAAAAAATATCGGATGGAAAAATTTGGTAGTATTTCTGCATTAATATTGCATCATGTTGGTGATTAATAGACAGATTTCTTGAAATAAAAATTACTCTGTAAAATTGTTTAATGTTCAAACACAACGAGTTAATATTTATCGATAGGCTAGAATAATATTTATTATAAATTGAAGATATTAAACCTTTATCTAACAAATTGCTTGTTTTCCTTAAAAATTTCGAGTTATTAAGCGAGAATATATTTCAAAAATAAACTGTATTTCATGTTGCTTATTGTATTAAACTCCTTGTATATACATTAAAAATAGTGTAAGCCATTGAAAAGTTTCTGTAACTAATACGTCGAGAATTACATAGAATTAAAATTCTTCTGCATTATTGGAATGTTAAAAAAATGTTTAAAACTTATTACAATTTTTTGAACACACAAAAAAAAGCATGCACACACATGAATAAACTCGCAAGCAAACACACACACGAACATACACACAAACACATAAATACACACACGTACAGTCGAACACACACAGACAAGCAAAATACACTAATACATGCAAAAAAACACACACATGCTCTCTGATATATATACAAACGCATGCCCACAAATACACACACTTTCATTAGAAGTTATAATTTTATTTCATAGATACAATATTTATTAGCCACCCAAGGGGCTATTGTTTTAGTTGGATCACTTTTCAATATTTTATCGTTTGCTTCAATTTTAATTATGTATAGCTGATATAATATTCAATTTAATAATTTTTCGTTTGGTTTAATTTTTATTACATTTAACTTAAATATAATGAATTTAATAATTTATCGTTTCCTTCAATTTTAATATCGGAAAAGTTTACTATTGTCCATTTCCCGATATTTCATCGTTTACTTTAATTCTTATATTCAGCTGAGTAATTTAATAATAATTATATAAAAAAGCGCATTTTGGGGGGTTAAATCTGTTCTTTGCAAAACTTTATTTAGAGCTTTTTTTTTAAAAAATATAAGTTAATTATCGTCTTCAAATCTATATTATTCTCATATTTAATTGAGGTTGATTATATGTATTTTGCGGGATACCGAGCAATAAAGGCTTTTATCCTTACTGAGGTTTAAGCAGCATCATAAAAACACAACTAACATGTTAAATTTATTTTAGTATAGTCAATTAATAAACGCAATTAAATAGGACAAATTAAAAAGCAATAATTCAATATATGCAATTTCATGTTTATGTAATTTTAATAATTACGTTAATTATCATCATTTAAATTATTAAAAAATAAGATTGGATGTTTTTAAATTGATTTCTTAGTAATTCTGTTTTTAAGAAAAATCACTTCCAGCTAGTGACTTATATTTTGGGCTGCACGGAACCTTGAGAATAATTGCTCTGAAGAAATAATAGAATTCGATTTTGTCTGAGAACAGTTGAATTTATTGCAGTCTTGAATATTTTTTGACCATGATGAATTGTTTTTCACTGGTAAATTGAATTTAGAGCTGTTTCTTTAATAGATAGTTGCCAATATTTGCATCCATGGCATATATATGGAAGCGGATTTTGCGCAATGTATTCGAAAAAAATGGAAATTTAAAATAAGAAAGCATTGAATAAATATCTATACTTTTTCCAAAGAGTCTGAAATTTTTTTTAAAACTTATTTAGTGAAATGTGTATATTTAAACAATATTTTGTTTCTTTCAAATACAAAAAAATCACAGTAACTCAGTAGTTAATGGCTCGAGTTTCACAGTGAAATATTTCATCTGATTTCATCTTCACGTCAAATTGATGTACTGCACGTCAAATTGAACTAGGCCTCAATATTCTCTTGCAGCATGGCAAAGAAATTAGGGAAATGAGATACCAGCGTTAGTATCGTCTGTGGTTGCGGTAGCCTACTGGTCATGGTCGCTGACTCGTGGAGGGCGGCTTTCATCGAATCGTAGGTTCGAGCCTTGAGGCCACTAAAGACCCCCGTGTATCCGAGGTTGATGCACGTTAAATCTGTCGAGACTATTAATTACGATTCAGGACTTCCCCGGCTCTTGCACAGTAGATCTAAACTTGTTGAATCACTTTTAAGCAACATTGCTATAGTGGCTTAAGTCTGTAATTGCTATCTTTAGTTTACTTCTGCGGTCCTTTAAAAAGTGTAACTAAATATCCCAGTCAATGATGGGGCAAATAAGGATAAATATTAACTCAATTTATTTATTGCCAAATTGTGAAAATGCAGTATTACTCTCTCTGAAGTCTACATTCCGTTCCAGTTACACCATTATGAACTCCAACTAAATTGTTTTTCAATCCGCTGTAGATGTGAAGTGGTGACATAGGGCTATTCGCGATTTTCCCTTCACAACCTTGAGGACTTTTCGGTAGTTTGAATTGCATAAAATTACGACCCCTTGCCAACCAAATGGAGCATGATTGGTAAATTAAATAAACATTAGAAGTATAGTTAATTGAGAGAATTAGAAACAGTGATATGTGAGGGAAATTGAATTGAATGGAAAAAGAAAGGATATTTATTTCTGATAGATATTTTATGCTGATTATTATTGATAGACATTACTGAAAGATATTTGTAAATTGGATTGTAATTAATCTTTTGAATAGGAGTGGTTGATGCACGTTAAATCTATTATAGTACTGAGATCTGCTGTTATTAAGAAGTGCTTGAATCAGAACTAGTGATCTGGTAAGCTAAGATTTTATTATTACATCATAAACTAGAATTTATCGTGGTAAGAAGGATTTGAGAGAGAGTGACCTTACGCACATTCCTTGGTAATTAATAAAGTGTTTTGCCCTGATTTTTACGTATATTCAATTGGAGTTTTTTGTAATTATTGACTATTTAATCAGACTGAAGGATGGCGATAGAACTAAATAATACACTTCACAAAGTCGCTCTGTCTACCATACACCAACTACTCACTACTCTCTAAATCCAATTTTCAATTGATTGATTGATTGGTTTTATGAGATATAAAACAACAAAGGCTATTCTTTTTAATAATTTTTTTTAAATTCGATATATTTCAAAATATTTCATCTTCTGCAAGAATGTTTTAAATACTTGTTTATTAGTCCTGTTTTTATCAAACGTTCTTTGCTAATATTAGATTATTCTTAGCATACGTATATCTGTCCTCAAATTTATTCATTGCATTTCTTAAGTTCAATCTAAACTGAGTATGCAACATTTCATTTGGTAAGAAAGTTAAATAATAACAGATAGTATATCCAGATGTTAGTTGAAGTAAAAATCGGGAATAATTCTATGTTACAAGACTTATAATAACATGAAAAAATAAAACATTTTACATAATGATTTCGATTCAAGCATGATGTTTGTGTTATTGTGCAACCATTATCCAAACATTTTTTTTTTAAATTTCAAATGACGCATTCCATTTGTTTTACGATGTGTGGTAAACTCTAATTAAAACTTAGAAACAAACTGCAAAAGCTTCAATAATTCCCAAAACATTTTGTAATAAGTAATTTAATTTTTGCATATAAACTGCATGGTCCACGTACAGACAACATATGGTTAAATGAAAATGGTAAGTTTCACGCAAACAAGTGATTATACCAAGGTAGAAAATCCTGTGCAACGTATCTATTATTCATTCTTTTTAGTATCTATTCTAAAACTTGAGTTTAAGAACCGAGAAGAAAACTACATTTTAGATGGTTTAATTTCTTCTGTTTGTGGTAAGGGGTAAAGGGATGGTGGAACGAAGAACAAGTTGCCCGACAGAACTGCTCTTTCGTCCGGCGAGGAATATTTTATTCAAGAACTGTTCGTGGACCCCAGCGCGCTCTTAGAAACGAATAAATTATTTAAGCGGAATCGTTGGTATCGAGGAAGAGTCGAGGCACCTATAAAAGAGTTTTCAGCTTCTCTTCTCCTTGTTCTATTTCTTGTTTTTCTCTTCGGCGCTCGATTCGAAGGGTGGAAAGGGAGGTTGGTCCACCCCCTCCTTAAAGTGGTTCTTATTTGTCGCCGGGAAGGGTTTAGGGAATCGTTTTAACGATTTTCGGGAACATATGGGTGTTCGCTTTAAGATTTATGGTTCCTCTGAGTTTTCCACTATGGGTTCTCGATCAGTGACCGAAAGGGGAGGGAGGGAGTTCTCGAGAACACGAACGTTCTATTCTTCGCATTCTTTGGAAGATTTCGGTGCCGAATTTTATGTTCTTTTATCGCCCGTTTTCTTTTACGTTTCTTTCTCTTTTTTTTTGTTGATCTGGAGGTAGGAAGGAGGATGCGGATGTCCGAGAAAGTAACGGAAGAGGGGTGAGAAAAGCCCCCGAAGAAATCTGTAGAGTGGTCAGTGGTTAAGTATCTTACAAAGAGAGGGGTATTTTTGATGTTATCCAGCGGCTTTCATCTTATGGCACCCTAATGTGCTGACTTATTTATTTTTCTTGCAGTGAAACTGCATGCTCATGTATTTTTCCAGGAAAGAGGGAAAAAACCCTACGCTTGGTTAAACTATTTTCAGGATTAAATTTGAGGAAATTCATTGAATAATAAAACTTTTGCAAAAATACTTTCTTTACTATTATTTGATGCAATTTTGCATTAATAACAATTATTTCGAAGCAAATTTTTATATATATATATATATATATATATATATATATATATATATATATTCTACAAAATCTCTGCACGAGAAATTAATAATAAATAGAATAAGTCTCTCATCCATTAATACTTTTAAAAAAAAGAGACCCTGTGTTGAAATATATTCATTAAAATAACTTTATTTGGTTGCTTTCTGGTTAAGCTTCTTTTTTTGGTAAAAAAAATTTCCTTAAAAATTATACGAAATACAATATTGTTTTATTGCTTTTAATTGTAAATTTGCTTTTAAATACAGTATTGTTAATTTGTTTAACATACGCTCGCGCGATTAACAAAATGAAGTGAAAAACAAAACCATTTTTTCGTAAAGTTAACTACATACATATTAAAAAGATCTTGGAGCAAAAACTGATCATGAACCTTGAAATAATTATGATTAAAAATCAATAATAACAATCTATGAGAGAATGGTCTATTTCTAGGAATGTAATAAAAGTATTGAGCAATTCTAGTCCTTCAGTTTTTGCGGTGCTTATTAATTTTGATTCAATTCATAGTCGTCTTTACTTGCTTCAATTACAATAAAAGAATAGCATGCCTAAAATAATCTTTTGTACATTTTATAATACTTAATAGATAAAAACTATTTGTAATAAAAAATATACAGCGGGATTTCGGATTCGGAGACTTACATAGCAAATACGCATAAGTCAACTAGTTCTCAGAAATGTAAAATTATGAGGCAGAAAAATTAACAAAAAATGAGGTAACTCATAATTAAAAAAAAAATAATAAATAAAAAAACAACAACATTGAATGTAATTAAAAAAATTTCACCTTGAAAGATAGTCGTAAAAGAAGTATAATCAATTTCTCAAGTGAAAAAAAAACTATATTGACACGTAGCTGTTCCCACGATTATGAAACATGTAGTTTTAATTTGTTATAGTCCCTTTTGGTCACTGAATCACACATGAAGGACCCGTTGAGGGTCATTGAACGCTTAATCCTTAAATGTGTATAAAAGAAGGAAGGGTGCTTTCCTCTCTTTGTGGTTGTCCTCCGCCTGTCTTAGAGAAACATTAAAATAAGAAGTTGACCAAGAATTTGGTATATTCACTCACGGCATTCGGCCTTCACACTCACCCTGACACATTAACACAAACATGTCACACTCGCAAATTTCACACGCAAAACACCTCCATTCCTGTACATGAATAGCTTTAATGTTAGAACACCACTGTCATCTTCCACCAGGCATGTAATCGTTAACTTAATCTGTTTGTTTAAACAAATTAATCAGTGCATCAAATGATAGTCTCTTCGTATGATTCCATTTCTAAATCTTAATTCTAATTCTCATTCTCATCAGTAATTGAAGCATTTCCTTTCCCACTATACGATCACTTCGTTCGACCTAGTTGTTCAATCAAACTACTAATTTATTATTAAAATTAGTATTTTTAAATAATAAATCTAAATTCAAGGAAGTGGTTCTGCATCAGTATGATGTTCCTTGTTTAAATATCATAAAAAATAGTAATTTAATTTCAATAAAGGCTGTTTTCCCAGGAGAGAAAAAAAAGGCAGTTTTTACTTTCAATATAGTTTGAAAGTGTCGAATTACATCTTCACAAAATGACTTATTTTAAATAATTTTTGAGATAAAGGTAGTTCGTAAAGAGGGGGTATAATTTCATATCCCTTATTTTACATCCCTTCTCATTCTAATCTCTTCCATCGTATTTGGACTGATCCGATACTGTAAGGCATAGCTTACGGTCGGATTATATTTCTTTCCTTACCTGATTCTTTACTTTATTTTATTTATAAAAATCATCAATTGAAAATAAATTCACGAATCAAAAAAGAATGATACATTTATGGTTTGCTTAGCCTGATCGTTATAAGTTTTTTAAAAAAAAACTCGCTGAAATCGGGAATTCTTTTTTTTTTTCCTAAGCAAATAGAAAGAAAACGCGGCTATTATCTATTAATAGATTTCAAAAATACCCATTTGATGCCAATTGCGAGCTCAGGAAATTTCATAAATAAAGAAGAAAATTGCAACTTCCATTTGGAATACGAATTCTTTCTTATTGGAAGCATCCATCTTCGGTTCTGGCTCCCATCGTTAGGGTGACGTCATCACGCAAAAAGTAAATTACGCGGTTTTGGAATACATTTTTTTCTCCTTTAAATATTCCTTAATATCATTTGAAATGGGTTCTAGCCTTTACGGAGTAGCAATCCGTCTTTCGGTTCCCAACTTTTACAGATCGAACAGTTCGTAATTTTGATTAAAGTGTTTTAACCTGAATGTTTTTTTCGTACTATTATATTAAATTAGAAATAATAATAAATTGGAATAAGAAACGAAAAACTGTGTTCTGTATAGAGTGCTAGAAAAAATTATGTTAGGTGAAAATAAATATACTAGATAGAATATTTCATATGTGATTAATGATGTTAATTTTCAGTAAAACCTCTTAACAGTACACCTTCGAAGGAAATTTTTTTAATTTACCTACAGATTTACTTACTTTTTTTGAAATTTTGCCTAAAAATTCATATTTTATGACCTTATGGCGATTCAAAATTAGAAAAGAAATGTTTTGTTAGAATATATTTTTACTGCCAAAAGGACATTTTATGCAAATATGAGCAAAAATTATGACATTCCACCAAAAACTCAAAAAAGAAAATATATATATTCCCATTTTGTAAATTGAGTAATATAGAATATAATTTTATCCAAGGAATAGACCATTTTTTGATATTATAGCCCTTATGTGAAAAGCTATGGGAGTTTGATTTCTGAACACAAAAATTTTCTTTAAAAATCATTGAATTTTCCCTTCATTACAATATAAAACAAACTTCTACTCAATATAAAATCTCATGAATAGTCTATCTTATGTATGAAAAACATATGTATGAAATTTTAGGTTAATCGATGGATAAAATTTTGAGACATTGCGTTTTGAAATAATAATGTCGCTTTTAGAGCCTTTTTCTGGTCATAGAAATTCATTATCAAGTACGTAATATTTAAGCGGTCGTAACTCAAGTTCTAGATAAGCTAGAAACAAAATTCAGACATATTTTTAAAGACAATAGATTGAATTTTAATATGAAATTAAAAGTAAAAAAAAATTGAAATTTTGACTAAAAGTTTATTTTGAAGGTGTGCTATTACTTTAATTGATGCCAGAGCCGGAAAAATCTGGGTTTTAACCGGAGAAAGAGAAAAAGTGTAATAAAAGAAATAAAACGTACAGGAAATCATGTTTATATTGAACAAATTGATAAAGAATAATATTTAGTGAAGGTAAAAAGGAACATCATAATTGAGCTTAAAGTCGTTTTTTCCATTTAGAACGATGAAGCACCGTGCGCTATTTATCACTGGTAATAAGAAAAGCAACTATTTTTGGTTACTTTGTATTATATAAAAGTTTGTAAATTCTCTCTATTTCCCCCATGCCCAACTCTTATTTAATACTTTCATAGACTTAAAAAATTTTCAATGAAGAAAATGATTTTTCAAAATACGTGGGTGAAACAAATAAATGTTATCACGGAAATCAGCAGTGTGATGTGATTGCTTCTCAACGCCTCACTTGGACACAACACGAGGGTTATTGGCGACGGAGCTCGCAATTTCGAACCTCGGTCAAGTGACGAAGACGATGCCTGAGCTGGCACCTCCCTTTCCAAACAACAACACCACGCCGATGGGAGTTTTTGAGACCTTTACCAGATTTAACATGTATGACCTCCTCTACACGAGGGATGGGCCGCGGTAGCCTGGTGGTCAAGGTCGTGGACTAGCGGCCGGCGGTTTTCGTTCAGTCGCGGGTTCGATCCTTGGCCGCCAAAGACCCGCCGTGTAGCCAGGGCTGATGCACGTTAAATCTGTCGAGGCCCAAAGTCCTCCCGTTGGCGTGGTGTGGATGTTAGGAGAGGGGGGTGCCAGCTCAGGTGTCGTCCTCGTCACTTGACCGTGGTTCAAAATTACGAGGTTCGTCGCCAATAGCCCTCGTGTTGCTTCTAGTGCGACGTTAATAAAAAACTAAACTAAAACTAAACTACGCGAGGGATCTCAAGTGCCATCAGGGCTCGAACCCACGACTTTCCAAAAACAAAGCCAGCCGCGAATCCTCGACCATGACTACAAGGCTATAGCAGCCATGGAAACCCGTAGATCCCTTCTGAAATGTAAAGAAAAAAACTCTTCGTAGGACTGATCTGGATTACCCGGAGATCCGAAATAATAAATTCCAACTTAATGGGGCTCTACCGTAGTCTGGGAAATGATTTTTTCGTTTTGAAAGTTAATTGTAATCATATATAAAACTTAATACGCACTTAATTCAGCTATATATTTCTGAGTTTTCTATTCTTCAGTTATGAATAAGAACAATTAGAAATATATAATTATATTTTAATGAATAATTAGAAAATAATTATAAGGAATAGTTAGAAAATACTTATAACGATTAATTAGAAAAGGGAACAAATAAAAACAAATTATTTACAGTTATTAGAAAACGAAATCCACCGCAACACAAGGATACTCCAGCAAATATGTCAATTTTTGTATATGTAACAAATTTCTAAGCAAAAAAAATTTCGTTTCAGTAAGGCATATTGTCCTTAAGTCTCACTTCTACTATATACGACTGATTGATTGATTTTATGAACGTTGCACTAGAAGCAACACGAGGGCTTTCGGTGAAGGAACGCGTTTTTTTCAATCCTGGTCAAGTGACGAGGAAGATAACTGAGCTGGTATCTTCCTTTCCAAACTTCCAAACAATGCCAATTATAATTTTATGCGTTTATTTTAGATGATAAATTTAATAAACGTCAAATAATAAAATAAAATTATTGAAACTAATTATTGAAAAAATTCAATTTGAATCAATGTTCCCTTTTGTTCTTAAAATTTAAGGTATAAAAAATTATGTTATTCAAAGTGTGAAGTTTGAAAGAAAATCCACATCCAAAAAAACTTCTTTTTTTTTACCGGTGATTTATTTAATGGGTTTTCTTCTACTAGCATTGTAATTATGTCTGGGTCAAAACATTAAAAACTTTTTTCTCACATTTTAAAATGTTCAGTGGAGCTGAAATTTTCTATACAGGATTGCTTTAGATGACAATTCGATAATTTAATTATAATTAATAAAAATTAATTGATTGAAACTAATTATTTAAGGAATTAAATTTTACTCATAATTCCAAATGTTTACAAACTGAATCAATTGAATATTGAAACCAGCAAATTAAACTATCTCCTTGTAAAATTTTATGGCATAAAAAAATTGTGTTACGCATAGGGGGAAGTTTGAAAGAAAACCCATGTTTAAAAGACTCGTTTTTTACCGGTGTTATTTTAATTATTTATCACGTCTGGATCATAGCTTTTTGGCACAGAATGACCATAATTGGCTATTGCACCTTTAAAATACTGCCACTCACTCGCTTGTCTTCAATTTTTCTTACGCCTAGATTAGACAGCTTTACCTTGTTTGGCACAATACAGCACATCTAGATCTTTCGCCATTAAATCCTTATCACTCACTCAATGACATTTCTTAATTTCTTTCTTACTAACTAGAATCAAGTTTTCCTACGTTTATTCGATTTGAAAATGTATTTAAGGAATAACATTTTTAGCTAAAGAAAGTGATTTGATTTTTGAGGTTTTAAGGCATCAGTTTTAAAGAACAGTAACGTTACATGCCTTTAATTTTAATTTTAGCTTCTTCAATTTTGAAATAATTTGAGTTGAAAAAAGTAACGTTTTAAAATGATTAGGCCGTAATTTATAAGCAATACTGACTGTGCAGTACACATGATCAGAAAATCGTCAAAAATGGATAATTAACGTTGAGATTACTTTTCATTCCTACAAAATGGTGATCTATATCTGTATTTAAAGATGAAAACATGAGGCGGTGATTTCGGGCATGCGCACATCAACCAAAATAAAAAAATGCATATATATTGCGCATGTATATCTTGCAATATATTGAGAATTCTCAATTTTTAAATCGCATTTTCTTTCTCTAATGAAGCTACATTTCATGTTTGTGGAGGAGTAAATAGACATAATGCACGTATCTGGGTTTGGAAAATCCTCATCATGTGATGGAGTTTGTCCGTGACTGCCCAAAAGTGAATGTTTGATGCTTAATGTTACAGAACCAGGTAATGGGTCCTTTCTCTTTCGATGAAAATGCAGTAATAGGAGAAGTTTAGGAGAACAGTAATAGGGGGAATAACTATGCTGGAACAATTTTCCTTTCTACATAGCATTTGGCTTGAAATCGACTCTCGTCTGTATATTTTTCTCTCCAACAAAGGATAACATGTAGAAAAGTATTGATTTTTTAAAATATATTTGTGATGAATTACTCTTTCACATTACGTTTATATTTTTTATTTAGATATTTATAAATTTGTGCACTGAAAGAGAGATATATATTCAAATAAGGTATTTCTGAATTGCACTCTCTGTGTAATTAAAGTTTTCAACTATAAAAGAAGTCTCGTGTTGGGATGTGGTAGAAGTTTGGATAATAGAGTGTAGGTCATTCTCTTCACTTAGCGAAATTCAAAATAAAGATATCTATTATCAATAGCCCTCATGTGGTTTCAAGTGTGGCTTTAATAAACAATCTGTTAATCAAAGCAAATATAAATGAAACACAACTGAATTCTGAATTTAAGAGTTTTCAAATAATATTCTCTTAACTTTAAAGGAATACTTTTTTTCTATTAATATATTTATTTTATTACTTTCTACCGATATCTTTTTCTTTAAAAAAAATTAATGGATAAATATGAAAATGACTTATTTCCGAAGTTAAAGGTTTTGTACCGCTAAGTATTTCAATTATTCGTATAACTACCGAAGCACTTTCCAAACTCTTCACGTGTTTTTACTTTTTTAAAAATGATTTTATGCAGTTCAAAGAAAACTGTAAGCATTTTTGAAATTACATAGTTTGTAACAAGCTAAATATTCTGCATAATTAAATTTTATATCGGCAACTACACAATTAAATTAAAAAATAAAACTTTAATGTTGTTATTTTAATATTACGGAAAATAGAAAGAAATGCTTGACTTTTGCATTAAAACCTAGGTTTAATTAAAATCATACAAAAAAAAAGGAATTAATTTGTGCAACTGATCCACAAAAGTTGAACGAGCTCTAAGTGAGTATTGTTTGAAGAATTTGTACTGTTGTAACAAAAGAGGAAAAAGATTTTTAAATGCAAGGAATTCCAAGAAAATTAAAACTGAAGAGAAATGTTCTTTACGTTATCAAAATAAATAAAAAGGAACCTGCGACAAAAATATGAATCATATAAATGTTAAAATGAGAATGAGTTACAAATTATTACAATCATTTCTTCTAGACTCGATCAAACTAACCGAAATTAATATGACAAGGTGACAAGCCGACTGAATAACACTTTCTCAGATGCAGCGACTGAAAAGAAAAACTCAACCACGTATTAAATAAGGTTGCTCAAGAAACGTTGCGTCAGTAAACAGGAAAGTGCCAATTTTTTCTGTAATAATATGTTCGCGACAACGTAATTAAATATATAACAACGCTTCTTCAATCTTGCAAAACAAAATATTTTTGAAAAAGTTATTAAATTATTAAAATACCTTCTCAGATTTTAAAACACGCATCGTCGCCTCTTAACAGGATCTCAAAATCAAAATTAATTTAAGAGTATAAAACATCAAAATTAAATAATAATATTAAAAAAAAAGATATGTAGAAATTCAGACGGAAATTTCAAAACTTTCGCAGAAGCGTTGAAACAACTCTTCTAGATTCCTAAAAATAAACACACATCACCGCTTTAGTTATTACTTCGCTAACTCAACGATTACAGGACGACAAGTTTTAATAAAATTTCAATATCCGCTCTGTAACTGTACAAACAAAAATATATATATAACTCAGAACGGGGAGGACGTGAAGGGAAAAAAAAAACGTTCCACTGCATATCGCATCGACTTTTAGCCTGGCTAATTAATAAAAGTTTTGCGGGTTCTCAACACCTAATCGAGAAAAATTGCTTTAATTTCCCGTTTCCGGAAAGCCTTAAAGTCAACTTAACCTTTTCCAGGACGCGAGTTTTAATTTGCGCACGGGAACATTATCGTTTTAAAAGTCTGGATTTTAAAGGCGCTGCGCTAATTTGTCGAAACGTGGTACGCAATTACTTTTCCCGGGCCTTTAAACGTCTTATCGGTGGGTAGGAATGGAAGGAGAGGGGGAGGCAGAAAGGATTTAATGAAAAATGGATTTCTCTTCTCTTTCTCTCTTTCCGGGAAAACGGGAATGTGGTAAATATGTTCGTTTTCCCACTTGTTTGAAAAACACCTGTAGGCCATTGAATGATGTGTGTACTTTTCAAGAAAGTTACGTTTTCGCAATGTTTGGCAAATATTTTAAAATTTCCTGTTAAAATCTTAGACGTCTTTGCTGTTTGCATTCTTTACCTTCTTTCTTTTTTTAAAAAAAATAATAAATTTATACGCCCAAATCTGGATTCCAGTTGACAATGATTGAGAAAATCTAACAGAGTAAATATGGGAATATGAGACAATTGTAGTTATATATATATATACTTTTTCTATCCACTATTTGATATACTTTGAAAATTCTAATTTGATATATTTTAATTACATCTAATTCTTATGTTCAATATTAGCATTGGATGAAAAAATACCATCCAAACCATTGATAAGACATACTAAATAAATTGTTCCTGCGGGTTCGTTTAATTTAAAATTATTATTTTCATGTTAATCGATACTAGAGCATTCAATGTGATGATAAACGGAACCTATAAGTTTGTTCATATTAATGTCACCTGAATTAATCATAACAGTCACAACTGCATTTCAACTGGGATCGACGTCTGAATGTAAGGAACACTGCAAACTAACTTGTTGATTTAGTATTGTCGCCGCAAGTTAAAATGTGATCTTAACTGTCGCTGTCGTTAAAAAACACTCTCAATAACTTTCCCAATTCTTGGGGATTGTAGACTGAATTGGTATCCACGTTAATGAATCAAAAGTGAACTAAATTATGACATTAATGAATCAGTTTATTATGGTTCTTAACAGCATATTAAAATTCCCTTTTTTTATAACTGTATATAAACATTCATATTTTTAGTAATAATATTATTGTTTAGATTTATTTTATATTTTTGTATTTTGAATAAAACAACCGTTAATTAATATAAACATTTTTGAAAATTTTGAGTAGAAAATTTCATATCAACAAATACTAGAAACACCCAATTAACGAAAAGGGATTTATTTTTAAAAAGCGCCTATAACTCAGAAACTTTCAAGTAGAATTTTGCGAAATTTGAAATCCAAGTTAATTTTAAAATGAAGAATGAGTTATACGAAAGAAAGAAAGGGGAAAAATCAGCATCCATTTCGTGAAAATTCTTTTCAGATGCTGATGAATTATGATAATTAACTTAAACGGTCTCAGGATTTTTAAACTTCTAAATTTCTGAATTTTTGAAAAATATGTTAAAAGTCCAATTGCTTTTCTGAATGTTCGGGTGACAAAAGTTTAACGATTAAACCAAAACTTCTAGAATTACCGAGAAAAAACTAAGCCTTCTTTATAACTATAATTTTACTTCGTTATTTTTCAACTTTAACTTCATTTTTTCTCAAAATGGAAGATTTTAATTTGTGGGAACAGGTTTTCTCAGAAACTGTTAATCATATTAGTGTGATATTTCATACACGTGTTCAAAATAAGTTTCTGCACTGTCTTATATACATCGAAATTTAGACAAATTATTATCAGAAAATTTTGATAAGAATTTTGATTAGACTTTTCTTAAATTTTCATAATTTTTTAAATAATTGCATTGCAAGGATTGTTCTTCTACCATTTTTTTTTAAAAAAAGTATGTATAATTTTAAAGTATTTATAACTTCGTACCGTAATAACAACTATTTTATAAATTTGAATCAAAGCTGTATTTCAGAGTCCTGTGCACATTAAAATATTGATTTTCGTAATTTTTAAAAAGTATTCAATTTATATTTCTTTATAACTTCTTAAGATATCTGTAAACTACATGACAACATGAGAATTAATTTAGTTATATATGAATATTATACGGTAAATGTATCATGTTTCTTCTTTTTCTTTTTCATAGATAAGATATATAAGGTTTTTTTTTTTTTTTTTTTTTTACATACACCGATAACAGTTAAGAGTCATGAGACACCTTAAAGGATTATTACATTAGCACTATAATTTAGATCCCTCTGGGCTATTAAAAGTTTCTAACTGTATCTGTTAAAAGTGCTCGCATTCTTCCATATACGATGAGAATTACGAAAGTAATCAATAGTATCCCTTTTTTTTAAAGACCGTAAAAAATTATCTTATTATAGGTTATCATCCTTCAGTTAGCATTGCATTCGAGGTTAACATTAGATTCACGGTTGGTTTTAAAAGCAACCCAAAGAATTACAATAATTTGGTTAAATTTTTTTCTCCACGACAGGTACAAAGAGATTGAACTGTCTCACCCAAGTTTGCCCTATTCCCGAGTAGAACCATCTTCACTGCGGGCATTGTCAAAAGGCGGGAAAGTGGTAGCATTAGTGTCTGGACTGTCTTCACCTGATGCGAAGGAAAAAAAATATCTATTTGGTACATTTTTCATATTGAAAAATTCTCCAACATTAATATTAATTTGCTACATTACTATCCTAAGAATATCAGAATATTCTAATGCACTATTCATTCCTATTTAAGACAATTAAATTTTTCAATATAAAATATACTCTACACACACACACGCACGCACGCACACACACACACACACACACACACACACATTTTATTTTATACAGTACTCCCTCTGTAATCCAACACTTCACCTTTCAGGTCCTGTCTGTAATGCGGCGTTTTTACACTGGCTGATAAATCACAGAAAATTATTTAATGTCATCCATCCACTTTAAAAGAATAATATAAGCTATCAATACAAAAAAGTAATTTTTTGTAGCTTTAGTTATTTCGTGTGTTTGACAGTTTATTTATAATTTAATACAAGTATATAGAATTTGAGAGTTGTATATCGCACTGCTTAGCAGATATTTAACGGTAAATGTTAAAGTAAGAAAATACATGTATTTGAAATATACGAAATTTTAATGTAACTGAGACGTCTTCAATAATGGAAAGTGATCGCATTTTATGCCAAGTTTAAATGATGCTCTCTTTTTTATATTAAAAGCAATGGAAGTCATATTTTAACATTTATATATATGTATAATGTATATGTATTATGTAAAAAAAGTTATATTTATAAACATTTTTAATTATGTATGAGCAATTAGTACTTAATATCTACATTTACATTTGTAAGCCGTTTACTTACCTTTCGGTACGTCTTGTATGAAATCCTATGCCTTTATAATTCAAAAATTTGCAGAATACTTATGAACATGACATTCTATTCCCTGAACATAATTCAAATTTTAAAATGTATGTTTAATAATAATATCAAAAAATTTAATTTTATGATTCAAATTTTCTTTACTTTCTATACAAATATTATGAAATGCTTAAAATATGCTAGTGTTTATTAGAAGGAGAATTATGTAAACTGCAATCTCAATCGAAAAAGTAATCTCATTTTATATTGCGGAGAATATCATAACCACGGATAAAGTAATTTTTGAGGAAACTGTACACGGAATCCTAAAAAACGACATCATAAGATAAACGTAAATACAGATGCTTTTCTCTATAGCATAACGTGTTTGCTTACTATAATTAGATTTTAATTCCTGATGTTTTGTTTATCAAATTCTTACAAATAATACATCTATAGAACGAGCAAAGATTCTTCTGTATTTTAAGCATAAAAAGTATAAAAAAAACGGATAAAGTGTAATAATTCATGAAATGTGTAATAATTCAAAAAATGTGAAGCATTATGAAGTCGCAATTATTTTAAAGTTTCAGTATGATAAATGATTATATGTATTTGGGATCTAGAGATTTTATTTTAATACTAAAACAAGTTTTTCTACCATAAAATATGTTCCAAATTTGGATTTTACTCCTAGATATCAGGATAAAAAACAGCTTTAAAGTATAGTAAATCGCATGTCTTTTGTCACAGTATTTTCAAAAGTAATAAAATATCTTTGTGTATACTTTAACATCATTTAAGGAAAATAAGAATAGAGTACTTATCAGTAATACGGCACTTCACCTATCCGGTGACATTAATCCGGCGTTCTTATGTAGGAAAATTATTACACAGAAAAATATTTTATATCTTCTACTTCAATGGAATAATATAGACTATGAATATAAAACAGTAAATTTTTTGTAGTCTTAGCTATTTCGTGTGTTTGGCACTTTATTTGAGGGTTATGTATTAAATTTTATACAATTATACAGTTCTGCTGTTTAAATGTGTTATTATTAGTGATTTTCTATTAATCCAGCAGTGCTCTGGTCTAGTATCTTCCGGAATGCATAAAAAGTACTGTATATTCAAAATTAATAATCTTATTGAAAAGTATTCCATTTCTTAAGCCACAGACGTTCACAAACGATTAAAAATATTTTTTTTTATGGGAAAGTAGCTGCTTACATTTTTTTTTTTCATTTTAAAGACTTTTCCTTCAAACATTTATTTCTATGTCCCGTATTCTAATATTGATTTCGTTACAGATTCGACCTATTTTAAGCAAATTGTAAAAGCATGGCTATGAAATATGGTTTCTATGTCTCTCGAGTTAACTTTTATTTCCTTAAAGTGTTGCAAAAGAAGAAAGTATGAGCATGGATTAAATGCTTCAGAAACTTAACAAAGAACTATCTATTTTGAAGAGTATCTTTTTCAAGCAATAAACTTAATTTTATAACAAGAGCTTCTGACATTTTGAGACAATTCAATTTATATCCAGACAAGTAAATCTGAAATCTTATATGAAAGAACTGGATTGTCAAAGCTCATACAATGCAGATAGAATACGATATAGTTGGCTTTTGCTTTTTTATTGTTCCAAACTGCTTCAGGGAATCAAAGAACTGATTTTGAAATAAGATTCAAACTATATAATTTTTCTTTAGTATTTCATAAATTTATAGGTAACGAATTAGCTTTCTTGATTGTTTATAACTTTATCTGATTAATTTATTTTTGATATTTTTTTCTGATTAATTTATTTATTATAACTTTCTAATTAATTTACTTTTGTATTTATTTTTAAATTTTTAAAAATTCTATCATTAATTAAAAAAAAAGAAGTTTTGTTTTTATACAACCTCAAAATGTCATCCATGACCACTTTTCAGAATCAAGCTTTAAATGCACTTGACTTGTGTCATGTAATTTGATTTTGTCTAATCGATTCATAATAGTTTGAGTTTGAATTGTAGTTGCATCATTGAAATATTAGTGTTATGAATAGATTAATATGTAAGGAATTTTCACTTTACGGCAGTAATAATTACATTTAGCTTAAAATATATTCAATTTTACAATTTTTGTCATTTGCTTTAATTTTAATATCATAAAAGATTATAACACCGATAAAGAACGAGTTTTTTGAACATGAGTTTTCTTTCAAATTTTACTCTTTCTGAAACATAATTTTTTTATACCTTAAATTTTAAGAGCAAAAGGGAACATTGATTGAAATTGAATTTATTCAATAATTAATTAAAATAATTTGTTTTTTCCCCGTTTATTAAATTCATTTTCTGAAATAAATAAGTGTAATTTTTTTTAGTTCAATTAAGCTTTGGATTTGGCGATCATTTGGTGACTTGTCGAGAAATTTAACTTAAAATGTAATTCTTTAAATAATTGATTTAATTAATTAATTTTTATTAATTATGATTAAATTATCGTATTGTCATAAAAAAAAATCATGTATTGAAAGTTTCAGCTCAATTGAAAGCTTTAAAATGTGGGGAAAAAGCTTTCAAAGTTTTGACGCAAACATACAATGGAAGTAGAAAACAGATCAATAATTAGTTTTAAGCAATTAATTTTTATTAATGAGTTTTTTAACTCACATTGTAACTTTGTAGTATGTCTTTTTCCTAATTACTGTTCGTCACCTTGTCTCCTGAAATCCGTGGTAGAAATGACGATGTGTAAGAAAACATGCGCTTTATGTTTTTCATTACAGTGAGGTCGAGCGGTTCACCATTTGCTCTCCGCTTGTGGTGAAAATTACTTGTTTGGATGTTTTCTATTACCCCTTAAATTTTTGCTCATGTGTTTCGAAACACCCTGTATTAATGTGAGAGTACGTTTTAATCTGAAAATAAGGCTTTGAGCTTATGAATGTAGTTCAAAAAGACCCGGAAGTGTTAGGAATGGGGAACAGTCTGCAAAATTATTCATTTATCAGTTTTTCTTTTCCTAAGAAGTCCACGACTATGGTGCCTTTCGCATCCCAAAAAATCTTCGCCAAAACTTTTCCAGTCGTCTTCGCTTTCTTTGCAGCAGATTCAATAGAAGCAAACCATTGTTTAATATTACACCTACTTAATAAAATATAATTATGTTACAGACTATATCAATTGACTTGAAATAAAGGGATCCTATTGAAGTGGACTTCGAACCATGGGATGCGATTCAAGTAGTCGAGCTCTGACTGCTTTTTTCAGTTGTTCTCTACACTAAAGCGTTCCTAAGACTTCTGTACATTTTATTCTCTCTCCCGTACTCTAGACATCTTGTATAGTAAAACTTAATTACACATATCACGGTTTTTTACAAGGCGAGGTTCTCACATAGTAAAGCAGCCCTAGATTAAGTTAAATAGATTGGTTGGTTGAATTTGTGGTACTGAATCCTCTAGGGATATATTGTGCCAAACACAAGGGGATAGTTAAATAGAAAAATTAAAGGTGATAGCTAAATATAAATGCTCGAAAGAACGATTACTAAGCAGTTGAACATTTACCTAATATCACTGACTGCGAGATATTGAAAATATCCAGACTGGATGATTCATATATATATAAAATGGAAAGAAAAAAAAAACCTTAACGTCTGCTCTGAACAGGAAATTATGACTTCATCCGAACAAATGATTTATTTGAATTTTATCAAAAGAAAGATAATAATTATGACGCTACTATATTATGGAGTGATATTACAAGCAATTGCTTATCCAGGGAAACATCGCGTGTGAAGCAAACACGATTGTTAGCTGGATTTGAATGCAACCGTGTCGATAAGAACCATCTACGCATTCACGAATATCCAGGAATTTGAAATTACTGATATTTGATTTCTAAACATTTAATTTTTTTTTTTGATTTTTTGGCATTTTTTATCATTGGAATTTCTCCCAAAAATAGAGAGTGGGCCATGTAATATGTTGTTTTTTCTTAATTAAATAACATTCACGTTTAGGCATTAACATTCACCATGAGGGGTCGCGGTAAATAAGGCTACATATACTTAGTGTCACAGAAGATGAAACGAACGAAGCAATTCACATGATGGTGGGAAGGAGGAGGGTACCTACCCTCAATTGGAAAGCATGTTTATGTATATTATAATTCTCATTTGAAAAGACAACTCCTTGATTCTAGAAAAGATAACTTATCATCACTCAAGAGCGATTGGATAAAAGATGTTTATTACGATTAATTGACTTGAACGAGAGATAAGGGGTATTGAAAGATCAAGTATTTTTTTTTTTAAATTCAAATTATATTTCCTTTCTTTTTAACAGAATTCCTTACTACGCTAGTATTTATAAAATTCATTATATTTCACTGAACATACTAATTCACTTCTATATAAATAAAATTTTAAAAAAATGAATAAGTACTACATAAAGTTTTTAATCACTGATAATTGTTATGTGAGTTTCGTAAAATTTTATTTGCGTCTTGTATTGAAAAATATTCAACTACTGAGCATTTAAAGAAATTAAGCGTCAATTTACTGTTTTGTAATTTTTGTATTTAAATGTGTTCAAATTTATTTCTTTTACTCTGTGTTCGCGAATGTATAAATCTCTCCCAATCTTCTGGTGACTTTTCTTACAATTTGCATCTGCTTCGAAAAAGATTTTTTTTTTCATTTCTTCATTTTTGCTTTTCCTTGAAATGAATCAAAAGACAGCTTGCATGAGCAACTAATGTTCTATAACTTCATAATCAAAACAATTTCACCAATCCATTTTAATTCTCCTCAAAGCTACTTTAATGTACAAATGACAATTTACCTTAGCACAGTTTGTAGATCATATAAAATTACATTCTTCGCGAAGTATTACTAGATTGCTGATAACGTAAAATTACGCTTTGATTTATCTGGATGAGGAATGCACAATCGATTATAACAAACATATGAAAGAAGTAGAGAGAGTAACTACGTAAACAGTGCTCTTTTTTAATGCATTTGATGTGCATAATTCAAACTTTCTTAGATAACGCAGCCCTTCATTGAACCACAGAACAAATACTTGAAAGAGTCGAAAATATTCAATATCTTGTAGTCTCTTCTTCAAAAGTTACGAAACGGAGATAAAAATATAATCCTAAAGAAATATTATCTATGAATATGAGGAAGCATGTGTAATAGAATATTTGAAAAAACCGAACGGAAACATTTGCAAGGGCAATGTCATGCATGCGCAGTGAAAAGAACATGCAGTGAGACGTGTAATATTTGTGAATTCTTCAGAATTCTGCAGATTCTTCACAGAGGTACATGTTTCGCCCAAGGTATCATACATAAGAAATTTATTAACACTTGTTGGTTATATAAAACTTTAATTTCTACCTTGGTGGTAGTGTTGAGAATAAAATTGCGAGTACACATTTTCTTTTATTACAATTTTTCCATACTGATTGCGATTGTGATCTTCCATCATAATGTGGGCATATATAATCATATAAGTTGCACATAAATAAACATATAAAGTTTTAAAACAATAATAAAGGTGTATAAGATGGTAAGTACTTTTTATTATTTCTTAAAATATTCATTAGCTTCGACATCTCTTTTACGAAAAATCTCCAGCTCCAAAATTATGTTCGAGCAACTAAAACTCGATTACAAGGTCTTAATATGATAGTCATATCAAAACTGATTAAGAAATAAAAATCGTATTTTTCACTTGAATTTCCATCAGATTTTGATATTTCCCAACTGATTTTGAAACAATTTCGAAATTTCGATCGGAAAACTAGCCACAATCGATCTTTACTGATAACGAAAACTAGGACGGTTCCAATTTTAGCCCAAGACTCGGTGACGCCGCTAATTGATTCAAAAGTAGGGTTCAATGGCAGAATGTTGTAAGGGTTGTGATTGTATATTAACGTTGCACTGAGAAGCAATACGAGACTATTGGCAATGGACCTCGCAATTTCAAACCTCGGTCAAGTGACGAGGATGACACCTAAGAGGGCATCACCTATCCAAACTTCCATACCACGTCAATGGGAGGACTTTGAGCCGCGGCAGATTTATCGTGCATCATCCCAGTTCTTTAGGCAGTTCTTTAGTGGCATAAATAATCAAATCCACGACTAAACGAAAGACACCGGTTGCGAGTCCGTGGCCTCGTTGCGAAGGCTGCCAATGCAGCATGTAAATAGCTCGTTTCTTATCTTTCTTTGCTAAGGCGGAGGCTTTGCTGTCCAACAAATACAGCACTAGAGAATTTTAAGAAATTTAAAAGCGAAAGATATGATATCATCCCATCTTAATGTTATCTTAATATATACGTTTAAAAATTATATCATGATTGCATATCTAATTAATGAATTAGAGTTTGGTAATATTTTGATTTAATGTTAAACTAAATACTATTTTTAAGTAAATGTACTCTTATGGACCCTATGGTATTACTATTACAACTTCTGAAAAGATAAAAGGTGTTTAATTATACATATTTTACTTAATTCAATCAATTTCAAAAATCATATAGAAATTCTAGAACAAAGAACAGAAACTGAGACAAATATTTGCACCATATGCTAGGAAATTTATTTACAATTAATTACAAGCATCACCAACTATTTAAACTAGAAGGATAATGATATACCCATAATTCATAAAATGGTTTTGTAAAATAACTGTCATAAATCTTTTTGAAAATGTGCCGTTTTTTTCTTGCCAAATGTTCAAAACAACTTTCAAGTCTGTAAAATAAAAAGGTTTTCTTGATTCTCAGGAAGTATGTTCTCCTAGGAAAGAGTCACATGATTCGGTGGGTTTGGAATATCTTCCATAATTCTCGGGCAGCAAGTCCTCCCGCGAGATTATCACAAGATTCGGTGGGTTTGGAATATCTTCCATAATTCTCGGGCAGAAAGTCCTCCCTCGAGATTTTCACAGGATTCGGTGGGTTTGGAATATATTCCATAATTCTTGGTCAGCAAGTCCTCCCTCGAGATTGTCACAAGATTCGGTGGGTTTGGAATATTTTCCATAATTCTCCGGCAGCAAGTCCTCCCGTGAGAGTGTCACATGATTTGGTGGGTTTGGAATATCTTCCATAATTCTCGGGCAGCATGTCCTCCCACGAGATTGTCACATGATTCGGTGGGTTTGGAATATTTTCCATAATTCTTGGGAAACAAGTTCTCCTACACAGCAGTCACAAGAATATGTAAGGGTTGAATTGTTCTTGTCAATCTGGTATTTGTGAAGTTTACCTCCTGTTGATTTGAAGTTACCATTTTACTGGAAGTTCAGGAATATATTCATACTGCAAGCATTTAATTTACTCATGAGCTAATTGTGCTTTCAGATTAAGTGCTTGGCACATTTTAAAAACAGCCACTGAGTAAACTACTGGAACAGGCTGGTTTACATGAAACTGCTTTCGAGAAACAGTTGTAACTCTCTTTTCTGAAAGGAAAGTGGCCGGCAGATCCAAAGCTTCACACATCTTCCACAAGAAGAATGATCGCACCTCAGGTACGGTAGCCACTCGATCATTTCGTTTGTAAGGAGTTTCAGTCAAAGTCGCTGTTTCTTGTGGAGGAACGAGTTTGGACTCGAGGGCCTCACAAGTCTTCTGCACAGACGGAAAAGGAATAAGAGCAGCGTCAGCAGTGGTGGTATTTTCGCGACCAAAAACGACTCTGTCTAAAAATTCCGTAGCAGAGTTATCAATAAACTCGATCATTGAGTCAAAGATGATGACCTCGATAAAGTAAAGGAGATCAAGGAATCCAACAAAGGCTCTCAAAGCACAGTGAAAGACGTGTAAACACGCCGCAAAGATCATAGCGATGATCATATCGAAAGTAAGTAACAAAATATCTTAAAAATTCGCTGAAGAAAATAATAAGCAATTCACAGAAGCATCCAAATCAAAGTTTGAACAATAAATGATTTTAAGGTAAAATTGCAATAACCATTTACTTTTTTCATTTTTGAGCTGTGTATGATTATACTGTTGCTGGGCATTATTATTTTTATAGGATACCTTTATTAACAATGTAAACAACAAACAAATAGTATTTTAATACAATAAAGGAAGAATTTTTTCATTGTTATTTTACTGATGCGGTTGGAAATATTTCCTTTTAAAAACAGACGCACCGCACTCCAACCTAATTTGAGAGAATTTGTTTCATTAAATAAGCAGCTTCTTGTGTTATAGGTTTTTAATATGAATTATATGACCTTAACACACATAATTTTGGTATCCATTCCTATCATCAGAAAAAAAAAGGCATTCTGTTCACAAGAAATTATTAATAGAATCCAAACTTTCTTAGCTTTTTTGAGGTTAAAGACTCCTTTTTCAATCTGTAAATCGAAGTTCCTCCTCTTAAAAGGAGTCTACTGAAATATGAACTCAAAAAGATTTCGAAAGGTACTAACATATAGGTGAATTGCTCGAAGTTTGGTTAAAAATATATATTAGTAAAAAAAATAGTGTTAATAGTGAGAATGCTGAGATTCGTGAAATGATACACACAATTTTCTCTATTTGTTGCCATATTTGTCATTAGAATTTTTAAGTAGCCTCGTTCCGCTATTAACAGTCTGTTTCTCTTATTTGCTTTAAAATTACTTACTACTCGGAATCCTCTATAATGCTCCGATACCTACTTTTAATATGGTTTGATCTTTTTGTAAAAAACATTTAGAATTATTTGTTAATATATATTTTCTAGAAGTTTTAGTATTAATCACGTTTTTTGGGGGTATTCTTGGAAGTATTTCATAAGGGAGTGCACCATCTCTCCAGCTTTTAAAGTTGGTTGCTCCTCAGCACCCCTTAATTTTACATAAGACTAAAATCTCTTTAGATCTCTTCAATACCCACCAGTGAGTAGTACTGAACACCTTAGGGAATCATTAATAAAAATCTATTTTTAGCACTGATACATAATTTAAAAATAATACGAACACAATTTGAAATTATGTACACTATTGGTCGGTATGAATGTAAAAGGATCGCACGAATGATAGTGGGAATGCTATTTTTAGAAAAAGGAATTAATGTCGGCAGTGTGTCAAGTATATAGAATATGAGATTGTACATAACGAATGTAATGGATATATGTAATTTGCTAGAGAGGTCTGCGAAATACCATGGAGGTAGATTCTCCAGAAATTTCAGGACTATTCTTCAACGGTGATCAGAATGACTTTGACTTTTTCAAATTGCCGTTTTTTTAAATCTTTTTTGAGTGAACCTTAAAGAAAGTTTACGCAAGGTAAGAAATAAGGGCTATGCGAGGGATGTTCCATGGAAATCACTGAATCAGACTGTTGCATGTTTTAGTCACACGAAGGGGAGAGGGCAATGCCATGCAAAAGAATGACCCCTTTGTTGAACGTACAACATCGAAGACTCTTATTTGCTATTTTCAGTTTGTATGAGGGGTTGTAATATATGGTTACATTAACTTTCATGGAGAAATATGTGAACAAATTCTTTTCTGATAAACAGTGCTACCACTAACTTGCACTTAGATATTCACCTACATTTTTCTTCCCCAGATTTCCTACTACTATAATTATTTTAATTGATGTGAACATGTTAGTGTGACCAGGTAGATAAGTGTCGTTCGTACTGATTCGTCCTTTACGAATTTCATCGCACTTTCGAAACTCTATGAGCGTGGGAGACTCTGATTCCTCATACAGTTTCAGTTCGATGAGGAATATCAATTGGAATCTCATTTTCTGCAATTAAAATTTGCACGATGACTATGTTTGGAGGCGTCCATGATTCGACCTGTACTTATTACATTTCGTATACGCAATCACAGAGACAACTGACGCGTTGACTCGTTGGGAGGACACCGCATGCTTTATTACCATTCAGAGCCTTCTATTGGCGTATGCACTGCATTATACTTCTTGAAGCGACGGGAGTATGCGCGACACACATGTGCTACTACAGCTTAAAATTTGACGAAGATTACTGCTACTTTAAATATATCTTAATTTACCCTCAGCAACAAAATCCATGATTTAGAAGTAGAAGAATCGGACTCAGACTCTAATATCGAGGCAGATTTCAATGATTTTGACTCGAAAAATAATCCATCTCACCCGTAATCGAGGAAGCCTACCCACAGCAATTTCTAAGGTACGAGAAAATAACCCAAAAGAAGTTTTGTACCTACTTATACAAATCATTATCGAGAAAAACAAAGAAGCTTATTTTAAAGTTTTCTCAATTTTTACCAAATCTCACCGTACTTGTAGGAAATATATAAATATTCATGTATTGAATGCTGCATTGGTGCACTTGACATGAATTTTGTTTTGTTTCGTTTGTCTTCTATTGAAAAAATTTTAAATTTTAAATCTTTTGAAGCGACAAACACTTCATTATGTAAAGTTATTTTTGTTAACTCAGTTTTTAGGCATTAAATAAATTCCTTAGTGCTTGTCTTTCCAGGAAACTGTCTTGATAGCCACAAATCCTTTTTGTGTGAGCTCGGACTCTCTAGGTAAATCAATAAATAGAAATGAATATCCTGCCTTTCAACTCCCCTATGGAAACTCCCTCATAATAATTATTAAGGTATACAGAAAAATAATCAAGAGGGAATTGAGCGTCAAGAAAAGCGTGTCATAACTTGTTTTATCTATCACACATTGTTCAATATCAATTTTTTTTGCCCTGTATTTTTTTTTATCAATGAAAAATATTTAATTAATGTTCAAAATTTGAATTTTACTTTGCAGTTGCCAAATTGAGATGAATAATTTATTGGAGATTAATGTTGTTCACACAAGTTGAGAATGTTCGGATATATACATTAAAGCATGTTTAAATCGTTAAGAATTCATATAGAGTAATTTACTGTTCGTATTCCTTTTAAAGTTTTGTTGACGTTCGAAAATCGGGCAATCGATCCGTGAGGTCTAGGTCTTGATTGCGTTAAATTAAAGAGCGCTTACTGTACTGGAATTTTCGTATGTTAATTTCTTTTTCCTTGTCAAATATTCAGAACGGATAGTTTTGTAATTCAAATTGGCAATAAACGGATCATAAGTCTCAATTTTTACATTTATTTTTGTAAAGCTGATTATTAAAAAGAAGACGACGTAAATAAGAAATATGTATTTTTCAAAATATTAGCATTCCATTTTACAAACCACAATATATGGGCTTTTACATTATATGATTATTATTTATAAATTAATATAATCTAGCTTTTATTCACTCATTCAACGCGCAAGATTGTTATCTGGGGAAATAGTATCTTTGCCTCTTCGCCGAAAGCAATTTCTAAAAGTTATGTTTATATTAAGGTGACCAGACTTCCCAATAATTCTAACAATTTGTTCCTCTGGGTTTTAAGAAAATCTTGATTTTGAGAAAAATTGCACGACAAGCTAAGGAACGACAGGAGAATGGGAAGGGAATGTATGATTTTCGGCTTCCATGTAGCTATTTCACCAAGATATGAGCTTTGTATTATTTTTGTAAATTTTGTAATGTTAAACTTTAATAATAAAAATAATTATTACGAATTGATTATCAGGAACTGCTTATCAAAGTTCGCCTTGATCAGTTGCTAGAATACGACCACCATTGTTTGGACTTAATGAACAGTGGCATTTTTTGGCATTGGCAGCGACGAAAACATTTTGTAGCTGTAAAATGAAGAGAGAACACTTCGTTCACTTCCACAGATTTTATTCTTATGGAGACATTTTCCGCCAGCAATCTAGCATCATTTGGAACATTTTTGCAAAGGAATACAAATAGTGGAAATGGAAGGGAATTTTAGAGAGAAGTGTCAAGGTGTAAGGAGTTTGTTGGTCGTCCACGAAGTAATGCCTTCCCTTATTGAGTTTTGTAACTGTCTCTAATATGATACACAACGTACTGCGTACTAGTGGAGTTAAATAAGTGATGTCAACAAATAAGCTAATCAGTTGATTTAGGTAAGCAATTTATTTAGGTACTAAAGGTAGGTATTTTTTAGGTACCAAATTTTTAATCAAGTAACACCCCCCCCCCTTCCGTCAATGGTGTCCCGCTATTCGAATGTTAAAATCTGGCCCCCTTAGTTTATATGGCAGTGAATTTTGTACTGAGTACATGCGGAGATAACAACCCCTTGACGTAGTCTCTGAGCTCTACATCCTCTGTGGTGATGATTCTTTGCAAACCGAAACAATTTTCTCGTTCATTATAGAGCGTCTTGGTGAGCTTCTGCACAAGAAAGGTCTGATTCTAAAATTTTTCTCTTTCAGCTTTCTCAGAAGTATTTTTTTGAGGGTGAGATTTTCTTTGATAAAGGTACCTCTCTCCTGGATGTTGGTCAACTCTTCGTCCAATCTGTGGCCAAAAGAAGAAATTATTTTAAATCATATATCTATTGAAAAATAAGTAATAAATATTTTACCAACGCATGATTAATATTTTCAAATAGTTCACTATAAAGGGGAAGAGTAATTAAGAGGTTTATCTGCATCGTCGTACGTCACACAAGTTGTGTTTTCGTTTAACTCAGATATTCTTCTATAAAAAATATTTTAAATTTTTTTACGATGCAGTGTATTTCCCATAAGAATACTTCTCTATTTCTAAAACCCCATAATTTTGAAAAGAAAATAAACTTTTACAGTATACATTCGTTCGAAGTCTCATAATCAGTTGACTTGCCCGAAATGGAGGGTAGGTGGCAAAGTTTTTCTTCAAAATCCTAGAAACTAAACGGAATAAGATAATCCATTTCCGCAACAAAAGAGAGATGGTTCGTGGCGGAGAGAGAGAAAGAGCAACAATGATGAAAACATTCTACTTGTAGACAAATTTCCTGTCTCAGTCCTTTTCTCTAACAATAATTTGTCAAGCAAATTTTAAACAACAGAAATGAGGTGGAGGTATACGAAATAGAGAATTTTTAACATATGAAAGATAATTGTAATGCTGTGGATGAAAAGAAGGAATATGGTTGTAATTTTTTTTATTATATTATTTTCACTATCATATTACTACTCGTTGCTTCATTAATAATTACAGACTCTCTCAGTAATAATTTTTTCATCTGTTTTCCAACCTCTTTCTGAATAAGCTAGAACCTTGAAATTTTGCACACAAATAAATTTGGACAAGAAAATAATATTCAGTAATAAAACTACAAAAATTACTGATAAATGTTGAATTTGCTGAAGACCAAAAAAAAGAGTAGAAAATATAATTTTTGTTAAAAGAAAACCAAACACTTCTACGTGTCAAAAAAGTAAAAAGGAATTAAGAAGTAAAAAACATTTCTCTTCTACGACCAGTAAGAAATGTAACGAAAATGTGCTGAAAATTACAGTTTATCATCATCCTAAGTGAAATAACACCGGTAAAAAACGAGTTTTTTTTAACACGGTTTTCCTTCCATTCTTCACACTTTGCGTAATATAATTTTTTATACCTTAAATTTTAAGAGCAAAAGGGAACTTTGAGTGAAATTGAATTTATTCAATAATTAGTTTTATTAATTCATGTTATTATTTGACTTTATTAAATTTATCATCTGAAATAAATGTGAAATTTTTTTTTCTCCTTTAAGCCTTTTGTTAATAAATTTAGCCACTTGTAATTAAAATTAAAGCAAACGATAAATTATGTTATTAAATTGAATATATTTAAGATAAATATAATTAAAATTAAAGCAAACCATAAATTAATAAATTGGATATTACATAAGTTACATGTAATTAAAATTAAAGCAAACGAAAAATATTATTAAACGAGGGATTTGGCGACCATTTAGCGACTTGGCGAGAAACTTGGCGTAAAATTTAATTCTTTAAATAATTAGTTTTAATCAATTAATTTCACAATAATTATAATTAAATTATTGAATTTTCATTCAAAACAACCGTGTAAACCGTAACAGGTCAATTGAGCGCTTTGAAATGTGAAAAAAAAAAAAAAAAAGCTTTTAAAGTTTTGACCCATACATACAATGTGAGTTAAAGAAAACCTATTAATTCACTTTAATATATTTTTTATTCGTTTGCTTTAATTCTAATGTTTAATTTAATAGTTTAAGTTTAAAACATTAAACAGTTTATTTTATTATTTTCGGTACTAAGAGTTAGAATTATTTTCGTTTGGTACAAGTTTTTGTGTTTGAAATGTAACGAGAAGATGGTGATAGAGTATCTCTTAAGAATACAGTAATGTGCGTGGAAATAGTAATTTTATCTTAGAATTTTTAGATAGTAATTTAAGACTGAGATATTTTACTATATTACTAGATTATAAAAAACCTCTTAGAATCTGATAGTTAGTATTGTTATGAGGAGGAGATCAATATCAAAAACAGTCTTGTTTCAATAACTTAACTCCCAGTTGCCTTCGAAGTAATATTGCTCGTAGTCTGGAAAAGTTAGCAATTTTGGGGGCTAAACATCAATCAAATAATTTTTTATTAGCCTCCCAATGGTCTGTTGTTCTTGGTGGATCAATTTTAGCGTATCAGATCACTTTTCAATTTTTTATCGTTTGCTTTGATTTTAATTATATTTAGCTTCAATATACTCAATTTAGTAATTTATCGTTTGCTTCGATTTTAATTATATTTAGCTTCAATATATTCAATTTAGTAACTTATCGTTTGTTTTAATTTTAATAACATTTAGCTGAAATATATTCAATTTAAAAATTTATCTTTTGTTTTAATTTTAATTACACGTAGCTGATATAATATTCAGTTTCATATTTTTTCGTCTTCATTAATTTTATTTACATTTATCTTAAATATATTCAATTTAATAATATATCGTTTCCTTTAATTTTAATATCGGAAAAGTTTAATATGGTCTATTTCTGGATATTTCATCGTTTACTTTAGTTCTTACATTTAATCGAGTAATTTAAGAATAATTATAAAAAAAGCACCTAGGGGGCTAATTCTGTTCTTTACAAAACCTTGCAGAGAACTTTCGATTGGCTTTTTAATTTTGTTTTAAATATATTTGTTCTTTTGCAGTTTTTAAAATTTCTTCTTTCCTGTTATTTATTTTTTCCTTAATAAGACCTTTTCTCCTTAAGCCTTTTTGGTCGTATTGCGACAACGCTTTTATGTATAAAGTGGGAGGAAGTATGTATACGCTGTGACTGATGAGGAAATTATTACCTAAAAAAACCACCAATTTTGGTTTTGTCTATTTTTCTGTTGCGAATTTTTAATGGTTATCTGAGTTCATTTCTAAAGAAAAACTTTAAATAAAGGGGGGGGGGGTGTGTATCTGGAAAATTTTCGAAGAAAAATTGGTATAAAATTGCGTAAAGAGGTTATTAAAGCAGTATAATTTTAATGTTGGTCAAAAAATGGCGAAAGGATACACTGACTTTAATTATAAGTAAGACAATGACTCGATGGTGACGAGTGAATAAAAAAATCGTAGATAATTCTTTGACTAAATATAACTGAGGCACATATGGCGTAGTATTGCTCTATAGAAAGAGAAGTAGCATTTTTCCATTTGAGCATTTAGAGACCTTGGATCAGATTTTATGTGTTGTTTCGTTAAAAAATTGTAGAATGAAAATATTTTGTATTTTCAAAATGATTAATGTTCTCAAAAATTACCATACATTATTCAGTACAAAAGTTTAAACAAGTACTAATTAGTTTTTAAGTTTATAGAGCGTGACGAACATAATAATTATTCAGCAAAATTATATATCGACCATATATATATATATCATAAATATGATAAAATAAGTAATATTTAGTTACAAATTTTGTCTTTAATTAATACATGCATGTGCCAAAACAAAATTATTTAATTTTACATTTCTTATAAAATAATATACAAAACGGCAAAATTGCGTATGTAGGTTACGTTGTTCTGTATATAAAATGACTTTGTGCCGGCTTATTCCATTTTCCCGCCTCAGGACTGAGGTTAGAATCTGCGTTATCCAAGCCATTAACCTTTGTGCTGCTCCAATATTGCCTCAACTAAAAATAAAAAAAGGAAAATTGCTAAGTTACTGCTGATGTGCGCAGTAATAAAAGTCACATTAAAAGTTACTAATGATCAGTTTAAAATCCTCGCTGTTTGAGGAAGTGACTGTTGGTTTCAGAAAAGTGGAATATTTCTAAATGTTTAACCAATAACTAGGCTACAGAATCTTCATATGATACAAGGTTGTAGTTTGGAGAGTAAATCATCACTGAGAATAACACTTTCATCCTTTAACCGTGATTCGATAGTATGATAATGCCACCAATTATAAATACAACATATTAATACGACAAAAATAAGGTTTAAGGTGAAAATATTTAGTCAAGGAAAAATAAATGAGAGGAAAGAATAATTAAAAAAAAATACACTCAAAAATACAAATATAACTAAAATAAAATCAATAAAAAATGTTCTTTGTAAGTTTTTCAAAGAACTTATTTAATCATCAAAGGTGCTAATTTTCCCAGACTACGAGGCATGTAAAACTGTCTTTACATCGTAGACAGCCGGGAAACACACTTGTTTCTAAATTGACTTCCTGATAATAACATAGCATTGCTAATTGATAGATTCTAAAATATTTTATTTAATCTGGTAATACCATTACCCGTAAAATAACTATGTCTTGAATTATTACCTAAACACTCTAAAATAAAATGACTATTTCTTCGTATATTACTGTATTCCTTATTCCATCGCTATCTTCTGGTCTCATTCCAAGCATAACAACTTTTACCGAACAAAAAATATTACCAATTTTTGATAACAAAAAGGATAAAATAAAGGATTATGTATAAAAATCAAATTATTCAGTAAAGCAAACGATACAATATTGAAATGAACAATAATATTCTTTTCAGGCATTAAAATTAAAACGAACGATAAAGCAACAGCACTAAAGGCACCTAAAATTTTTTTTCTTACGAAGTCACATTAAACGAAAACCATTCGATTATGTTAAGCCTTCGTTTCTTTTCGGAAAATATTGAGTGATATTCTCATAGGGCCTTTCCTTTCTTTTAAAACATACAAATTAATACAATCAAATAAAGAAAGATTTAGTTAAATAAAACTCTAACGCTGAGACTGTAATTACGACTACAATCTTACAACTAGATGAAATTCTTCCCATTCCAGAACCACATAACTAAAAACAAACTATCCAAAGAATCAGTCCTCGAAATAATTAGCATTGATTACCAACTATTTCTCCGAGTTCTCTCTCTCTCTCTCAAAGTATAACTGAAACAGAAAAGAATTCCATTTAATAGCGCGAGCTGAAATTCGCGAATGAGGAACGGGGGGTTCTTTCGTGAAACCCGGTGAGGAATTCATTGTAATTAATGTGGAAGGGAAGAATGCTCGAGTAAAACATTTTCTTCGCAAGAAATGATAGAAAAACTCGAGGCTTTTTCTCTTTTGCTGTTATTACGAGAAGAAGAAGAACGATTCCCTAATGATGACGAAAAACCGAGGAAGATGGAAAATTTAATTTGGATTAGAGTAAGAGAAGGAAGGTTTTTTCTTTCATCCTTCTTGCCCCCTCCATCCCTCGACGGGACCAAGATCACGTGTCTGCTATAATTTTTTTCCTCCCTTTTTTTCCATTTTTTTTGTCTTTTTACTTCCTTTTTTTGATTCTTTTTCTATCACCTAACGGTGTCTGGTTTTTAACGTTAACTCTTTTTCTTGTATTAATAGTTATGTGCCGCTCATTTTTATGATCGTTTCACACGCTATAAGCGTATGAAAGTTGGTTAAGGTTGACCAAAGTATAAAAGTAGGGATTTATATAGGGAAAAAAAAGTCTGAAATTGACTTGGATGTTTTAAATTAAAAGGCAATAAAATTCTTTCTTTCTTTTTTTTTTTCTCTCAATCTGTCAATTGAATGTTCTAAGTGGGATATATTGCAGATTGGCAGATTGTATATAGTTTCAAATTTTTCAAATGTAATAAACTACCGATGTGACTCTTTTAATACAATACAATGATTTTATTTAATATTGGATTTTATTATCTCTAATGAAAGGCTAGTTGACTTGAATTAATGATCCTACAGGGTTTTTTACTCACGGGAGGGAAAGAGGGAGTGAAGACGGTTCTTAAAGTCTTAACCCTATTAAGAGACGTGGATGACACTTGAGATAATGCCTATTAAGCCGAATTCCCACAACACTGAGGGACATTTCAATCTGAGTTTATCGTATTGTTGTTGTTACTTATTCTACATGGTCTAGACGAAATTAAGTTTAAGAATATGAGACTAAAGTTCCTCAAGAAATCATAAACAAATGAAGTGCATTAAAAAACTCTCAAATCCCCTACAATTTAAAAAATGATCTGGAGAGTCCGTGGAAGAGTCACAAATTGAAGCAGGTATGACAGTATTTCTGTCCCTACTAGTGAGTTTCCTTATGCGTCCACTAATAAGTCTACAAATTGTGGTTTTAACAATTTGTTGCTGTTTCTAATATTATCCGGTCTAATCAACGGGTTAGATCAGGTTTATGAGTCTAAAACCACTCAAAAAGTCAAAGAAGATGCTGCTTGGTCAAGTCCTCCCTAGAAAGCCCCAGACAGGAAAGAAGATGTTCAAAGGAAGACTGATTAGAGTTAGAATTTCTACAGTTGGAGAAGATCTTATTCCCCTAGCTAAATTTGAAGCACCTAAAGTAACCATTCAGAAATCTCAACAGTGCAGTCTGCTGCGCCCGATTGCTTTCAAAAATGATGGCATCGTTAGGCTGCTTGTCACGGTACCAGTTATGCATCGGAGGAGAACGCCAAGAATAGTCGATAGTAAATTTCTTAGTAGATGGTAGATTTTTAATCTTTAGATACGTTAAGTAGAAGTCGAGCCATTGAAGTACCTTCCTTAGCTAGATAACCGTTGAGAGAGAATCCCTGAAGTCATGAATCAGGGCAGAATGAAAGTTTTTGAAGTTTGATCAGATTAGAGACTGATGCTCTATCATATATATGCAACCTGTTCTGCAAGTGTAGGATAGAACTGCGATTGTCTGTCAAAATCCAAATATCTTGATCGGCAGTGCAAGAAGCAGTGCCTTAAGACCCTCTTCAATTCGCATTAGTTTTGCTCGAAAAACAGAGCAGTTGTCAGCGTTTCTGATTTTTATGGTAATGTTGAACTTTTTGATCTCCCTTATTGATAAGTGCTTGACCAAAAGCTAGATAGTTATAGCCTTGAGGGAGTCAAGGGTGGAGTCTTCCATAATTCCTGGTTTGAAATTTTAATTTTGTATTAAGTATCAAAGAAAGTGAGAGAAGAATTTGAACCTGATTTGATGCACTTTCCTCGGTCAGAATATTAGCAATTTCCTTACCATAGAGTCCAATAAAAGGGGGGGGGGGACCCATTGAAAATAAATTTTATGTTAATGCGAAAGCTGTTTAGGGGTTTCAAGAATCAAAATCAACCTCAATCCAATATGAATTCAATTATTAATCCAATACAAGAGTAATGAGTTTACCTTAAAGTACTGTAATCTTATTATTCTGCATGGGAGTTCTTTGATTTAATCAGTATCAGCACTTCTTTTATAACAAATGCCTCGAAGCTCCCAACCTTAATCTCACTGGGCTTTTAATAAGTTCTATTAAAGAAATAGGAAGTGCACCATAGTTTGGTGATCTCTTAACTTCAAATTATTGTTAAGTGACGAAAAAGACGTTAGAGATAAGTTCATTCTTTTCAAATTTTTATACCTTATCACATTTTCCATACCAAGTCAAACTCCAAAATTACACTAAGTGCGAGAAGCCTCTTGTACACCATACTATTGTTTGTGATGTAACTTGATCTCGAATTTACGACATTTCACCTAATTTAGACATTGAGTCCTAGTGACCCTGATCTCAAGCTTTGTAGTAGTCAGAGTTTAAGAACAGCCACGAATTTGAGTATCAATAAAACTATTAGGTTGGAAACTATGAAATGGGCGTTTTTGTTTAGTTTGTGTTCAGCTGCGGCTGAGAAAATTTTATTGTAACATGCGCTCAATATTTTTATTTATAAATTTTAAAGGTATTCTTCTTATTCATTTCATTTCGTGTTTGTATCCCATTTTTAATTTATTTTTCTCCAAAAACCGGATGGAAACGAAACGCGATTTACATCTACTTTTCTTGTACGAGTTCAAATTGAATCATAGCGCAGCTCAAGCTTCCAGAAATAATGATCTCGCATTCGGAGATGGATCCACTGATGAAAAAAATGCTCGATATCAGTTCCAAAAATTTCGCCCTGGCAATTTGAGTATCATCAAAGAGTCTCTTTTAACACCACCGGCCCATATTGATAACAAGGAATTAAGGACGACTGAGGAATCCAATCTACATACAACTATTCGTGAACTTTCATACTTTCATACTTTCCAACTTAATAAAACTTAAAAAATTCCTCTTGCAAAATATGGGGATGGGGGGGAGGTTGCTGCATGTTTAATAGAATTCAGTCCAAAAATAATATAAAATGAGGAGAAGTTTAGAAAGGGAGATAACTATCTCAGATGTGTCGCTGTCTTCCCTTCACAAGACAGCACCCATCTGGTGGTTATGATCACCAACGCATGGCTAGAGTTATTTCTGTTGAGCCATGGATTCGACTCATGGTGTAGTTAGTTTGTAGCACGTTAAACCAGGCGTAGTCTAATGTCTTCATGTTGGAATGGTGCGGAAGTTAGGAGAGGGAGAACCCATCTCAACTGTCATCCTTATCACTTGAAAGAAGTTCGAAACTATCGAAGTTCGTTACTAACATCCCTCGCGTTGCTTCTGTGAGGAACGTTAATAAATAAATAAATAAAAAAAAAAATTGCAGCTAGACCGTGATGCAGAGCTGCAATATTCACTGCCAATAGCATTCGAGTGTTTTATTGTGCAATTTTAATTCGAATTAATAAACTATGTATATCCAATCCTATTCTTACAATACATTTCAAAGAATCAGCATTGGGAGAGCAGCTATCGCAGTTTCATCAAACACTGTTTTATAATTTTCGCTGTTCTTATCTAGTTATTACAAACGTAATTCATTTCGTATCCCCCTCTATTTATCTTCCAAACTTACAATTCGACTGTTACACACACACAAATACTATTACTTTTACTATAATGGAATTTCATGCACAGAAGTTCTGAAAGGCTGTGAATATTTATCTGTGTCATGAAACTTTCCTAACTAAATTAACTCAAAACTAATTTCATATGTAACCATCTTTGTGTAGTCCCTAATAGTAGGTAAATGGAAGGATTCTAAATCATAGCGCCATAAACTTTCAGAAAGCTTATTCGGTTATTTGAAGATTAATATGTTGCAACTGAGTTTCCTTTCAAAACACAATGCTAAAGTATAAGTACATGGAATGGTAATATTTGCTTTATCAACTAATGAAACAAATAAATCACTACAATACATTCAGTATGAAATGATTTCAATAGTTTGATGGTTTATATATATAGTAATATTTTATTCGAGTAATACAATAATTAATTTAAAATTAAGATTTGATGAAATTCATAATTGTAAAAGGAAAGTAAATGTAAACATTGCTAAATAATATTTTTATCGCTATTTTTTAACTACGATATTAAACAAAAGTTAATTGCTGAGTTAGCCTTTTCTAAGGCCGTGACAAGTATACTTACAACCGACTCCATCAATTTTTAAGCAATAAACATAGATTGAAGAAGATTTTATTCTATAAATTTTTTTTCTTTTTTACTTAAGGCAATATAAAAAAAAATAAAAAGCGGTAAGCGACTTTTAAATAGCACTCAATGGGTGGCGGTAAACATACTTTCCACAAGAAAAAAGGTTATTAAAAACCAAATTAACTTTATCTGATAAAATAAATGTGAATTTTTCTTTTCTTAAATTAATCTCAAAGCGAAAAAAATTGTAATGTCCCATTACTAAGAAAAAAAAATGTAATATGTACAAACAAAACCAAATATGACATAAAAATTTTTAAAATCACGATAAAATTAGGAATCGTTTAAAGAATGAAACAGTTACACAATTAGACATCTTAGTGTTTTTATTATGCAGATTATTAGATTATTAGTAATTCATAAGATAAATAGTAGAACATAAAAATTAAAAAAAAAAAATTGAGTATCAGTAGTGTGATCAGTAGTAAATGATGTATCATTTTAATAATGTATCAATCATACATAAAATCTGATTATGAAACTAATAATTTAAATAAAGAATTTCAAGGAAATAGAACTTGCAAAAATATTCATAAATTTATAATTTTCATATTTAATGATGAAAAATGTCGCTTTTGAGGAAACTACAAGAAAAACGTAATTACAGAATTTTTAATGCTTTTTGTGAATATTTTGTTTCAATTTATTGTATTTTTCATGTTTTCATGCTCATGCAGTATTTTAGACTTTTTCTCGGAGCCCTTTGATAATAATGATTCATTCATAAACAATAGCTATTTTTAAACAGAAATAAGAATTAAAAGGAACTTAATTTGAATTTTTAGCTGGTTGGAATCGTTTGGACAAACAAGTTATGAGCGATAAAAAATTTAACATAATGGCTCGTGTGTCTTTTCTTTTATTTAAGAGGAAATTACAATAAACTAAATCAAATTATTTAATTGGTTCAAGCCTCCTTTCTGTTAAACTTATTTCATCAGTTTTAGGGAACTCTTAAGTTAGAAAAAATTTATAATATACAACTTAAAAATGGTAAGCATAAACTTCCAATAACAATGTTAAAAAAATATAAGGCTTTGGATAAAGAATAATATTGGATGAAATATTTTGAATAAAATAAATTATTTGTGCTAGATATATTTAATGAAATATATTAGAAAATTTTAAAGGTGTTTTTTTCTTTATAGTACTTACTACTGAGATCAGAAGTCTGAGACTAAGAAGTAAGCTTACTTTATTTTAATGAATAATCATTTTGAAAATTTTTTTTTTCTCAAAAGTTAAACGCTTAATACTTTTAACAAAAATATAGGTGAAAATTTGTTTTTCTGTAACACATCATGCCACCATTTTAATAAGAGAGTTATTTTAATGTCCATACCACCAACACAGTTTTAAAAGTGTTTGTCTTATTATAACGAGATTATGATTCAAGAATATATTCTTTGTATTCTAGAGACTCAAACACAGGAGAATCTCATTTGAAAAAGCGAGTGCATCGAAGCAGCCATGTAGCCTAAATCTTTCTCACTCGTATACACACTCAACACAGTCCCGTGTCGTGGCGGTTCACAGTTAACCCAAAGAAGGGGCTCTTCTCATTAATATTTCAATCCCTCTTCCGTGATGAATAGCGGAAGAGAGAGCAAACTAGGGGATTGACAAATGTGAGTGTTAGTTAGCTCCTCGTTCCCGGATCAGTCGTAAATTACGTCCCCTCATGGGAAAAGACCTGGAAAAATACTCGTCTCCCGGATAAAGATCAAGTGGAATCTGACTCGTTTTCTGCTGGTTTAAGTAGAAAATTATTGCATGGGATGCGGCTGGTTGAATTCTTTGGATGGGAATTCTCAGTTAAATAAATGCAGAATTTTACAAAATTGTATGCTGGAGTTTTGAGTTGGAAAATATTGTTTCAATATTGTTATGCCAAGGCTCTTAATTAGAGAAAAATGCAATCCTTAGAGACCTGCAGAGATGAAATTCAGAGTCTCTATGAGCTTGCGTGATGAAAAACCAATTATTAATTTTAATTAACCAGTTACAAAGAACTATATATTTCCTTCTTTTTAATGTGCTTATTAAATTGTAGTAGTAGTAGTATACCACTCTACACACAGGTCAAATTCTTCTCTCAAAAATTTAATCATTGCAATTTTTCATAGTTTAAGGAACAGCAAAACCATGTGAGCAATTTCTTCTAACTAAATATTTATCAGAAAAAGCTTTTATTAACCAAATTTGAACACACATAAAATATGCATTTCAGAAAAAAAAAATTCATTTTCAAGTAAACATTACTTAAAATTTTGATTTTTTTTTTTCAAAATATTTCAATACATTTTGAAATTCCAACTATTTTTATAAATTTTAGCATTTTTAAGAAATTTTTTTGTCTCAAATTCAGAAGAGGACATTTTCACAATTTTGTTCATGAATATAGTTTTACTAGTGTTGTTTATAGTTTTACAAAACTTTTTTCCAGCAGACACTAAGAAAAAACAGCTATATCTAATTTTGGGGAATTTTTTTTCTTTAAAAAAACAATTATTTATCTAAATCCTTTTCCTATACATATAATTATGAAACGTGTAATGCATAACAACTAGAAAAATTTCAAAACTTTATATTGATCTTAAAATAAGCCTTATCATTTTAAATATATGACAATCATAAAAATAAAAGTTGAGGACAAGCAGTATAAAATTTTGAAGGTCAATGAAATGACTTATAACATTGTTAAAAAAAATTTTAAAAAAAATTCTATAAATAATGTTGCTAGTGTTTATGAATTTTTGTGCACCTGTTTTAAAAAGTCACTCAATTAAAATAAAGGAAAAATCTTTTTCGATATTTTTTCAGGTACTTTGACACCTTAAAATTTAAAATACTATCAACACTGGTGTAGCCTTAACGAATGAAACTTTATTTAAATTATTTCTGTTAGCTTGTATTCATCGTGTAAGCTAATAAAACTACGTTTATTTGAAACTGGCTCAGTTGGGAAACTTCTTTTATGACAATTTTGGTTAACGTCTTAAAAAAATTAAATTTCACAAAAATAGTCAAAAATGCATAAATCTCTGAAAATGAAGCTTATTAACCTTTGTTGTTAATTAATTTCAGGTCGAAATAGTTATAGTATGAAAGTTCATTATGTTTTACTATAATAAAGTACAACCATGATCGTCAGTGATATTTAAAAGCTAAAAAAAGATATAGACAATATAATCTCACAATCTAGATTCTGATTTTAGATATTTATATCAGCAAGAAAAATTTATTCATAACATATTTTTATTTTTAATATTAATATATCAATTATAAAATATTATTTTTCATGAAATCATATTTCAATTTGAATTTGAATAAATTTGTGAAATGAATGTAAAACAATCATTAGTAGAATAATTGAAAACGGAATTCATGAAAAAGACAAAATATAAAATAAAACTTTTATTTTTATTTTTTATATTGTATTACGGAAAAAAAGGGATTTACTTTGAGGTCTGAGAGACTTTATTTGGATTTATGATAAAAAAAATTGTTTACTTCTGTTTTACTCTAAAACTTACTTTTGTGTTCACATGACCAATTTATTTGTAAAACACTTTTTGATTCTCAAATATATTTTAAAGCGAAAAAGCCAGTCGAAGCAAAGTTTAAATTTAATTGTTGTTTATTATACTGTAGCTGAGAGAGAGAGAGAGAGAGAGAGAGAGAGAGAGAGAGACCATATCCACAAGGCTAGAGATGCAACTCACCGTTTGATAAACAGTACAAGAGCGCAGAAGAGATCAGAAGAGAGAGAATTTTCTCTTTCTTTTAGTTTTATTTGTTGTAGGGATTTTCATAATAGATCACCTGATATAAGTGGAGGGATTCTTAGGGACTTTCTGTTTCCTACTAGACTTTCTGTTTGCAGGGACTTCAACTGTAAACAGAAAGTCTAGTAGGGATCATCCCCACAGGTCTGAAAGCATGAGATCTGCAAACTAAGCGAATTTTTAAGAAAGCGTGATTACATAAATTAAGTTAAAAAGGAATGCTATCAGAAAATAAGAATAAACGTTTTACTTTTAAATGTGAAAACTTAACTTAACTCATTAATTTAACTGTTTCTGGAGCTGTTTTGGCAAAACGATAGCAAAAGCTTAAGGCACAAAGCATTTTTTTTTATAACTCTGAAATATTCCCATTTCTGTAAAGTCAATAAAAACAGTTTCATAAACAAGCATAAAATTATGAGAATAAAACCATCTGCATCACTTAGAATATTTATAAACGTTCCGTTAACATTTTGAAAAAATAGCCAGCCTTTTTATTTTTCAGTTTTTCGTGGTGTTGCCTTTAAGTAAAAGAATAACTCTCTATTTTTATAGAATGCCCTTTGTATATATATATATATATATATATATGTATATATATACATGCATTCATGCAATAGTTTCCCTTGTCAGTGACACCTCCATTAAGGGGACAAAATGTCTGATTCAATGGGTATCTCTAATTAGTTGTACTACTATAAATATTACACAAATATATTTACAAAATATATACTGTAAATATAATCTCATAACATAAAGGAATGTCTTTGTTTTTTTTGTCAAAATTTCTATAAGTAAATTAGAGGTCTGCTTCAGGATGGTTCAGACAATAACTGTCCACCAAGTTTATTTTCAATTTTTTTCTTCAAAAATATTTATAAACGTCATAAATATATTGACCGATTTTATGAACTGTGATCTATTTTCAAATCCACCCCAAATCATTACATTCATAATGTCAACTTATCAGTGCTGTGAAGATAACATTTATTCTTGTTACAGTTTACACTTTTTATACATTGTTTGAACTTTTTTACTCTTCTTTCCAAACCTTAATATTTTATACAACTAACAAATAATTACCAACCAGTTTCCAACAATTTACTATATTTTAGATTTTCTATAAGAGATGACGTTTTGTGTGTGCTTTTGGATAATTTAACACCTATTTTTAAGCATTTTCTTTCGTCAAAGTCTATTTTATTTATCTACTAACATGATTGGAAGTTCTTTTCAAAGAATTTTTAGTAAGTAATGGCCTACATTATTTCTATTTTAATTTTGCAGGTATTTTTCAGTTCTTGTAATGGTTAATTTTTTTTCTTTTACTTTTTAATTACTGAGCTCTTTTTTACTTTGGGTATTTTCATTTCTGCCTATCAAGTTACAAAGGTAGTTTGTTATCATCAAATCAGTTTAACCCTAAATACCTGGTTTTCATAAATTGAAATCACACACACACACACACACATATATTGTGAGAAATGATTATGCTAAGTAATAATACACAAAAGGACTTAAATAGCAATCTTATTATATTCTCTTAAGATTCCAAAGATAAAAATTTAAAATTGTTTTTTCCATTCGACTGTTTTATACAATAAATGTTCTTTCATTCCACGTTATTTTTTTAAAAGGTAAATTTAAAATTGAGAAAGAAAACAAAACTTAACATTTAGATTTAAAATTCCTAAGGTAAAACATCGAAAGTAAGAATGGAATTAAGAGATGACTTTGTTTCATGAGAAGAGAGAGATCTCGGCTCTTTTTTCCAACTGAAAAGCAAAGCTATTAAGGAAAAGTGTTTTCTATCTGAATATTTCAGTTATTAGTATATTCACATTTGAATCAAAAGGGGTATCTAATAAAGATTCATGCAATTAAAATCAAAGTCTGCAGATAAGCTTGGAAATGGAGTAAGATTTTGTAATGAGATTTTTCCTTTATTTAAAAATACTATTTTTATGTCGGCATGTAATAATTAATGAAACACCTGTTATAGTAATGGGAATAGTAAAAAAATTTCATAATCTGGCAATACCGTTATATGAAATCGATTCGCTAAGGCAAGCTTATAATGAAGTTCTTTTTTAAGAAATTCTCTCTTTGCTTTATTTTTAATCTAACATGTATTCTTTTTTATTTTACGTTTTCTTTAACGGGTAAAGAAATTCAATCCATATAGTTAAAATGAACACAGTCAAATCACATCCACTATACGTAAATTGCTTTTTAGGAGGCGATCTTTATTTAAATTACAGAAAAAGAAGGAGTTCGAAATGAAATTACCTTTTTATCATTTAGTTTCTGTTGCATAAGTGTTTAATTAACTGCTTCTTATTTATCACAATATTTCACATAATTTTGTAAAATTACTTGTATATTCTCTCGCTCTCAATATATATATATATGTGTGTGTGTATTTTAGTAATAATGTTAGCAGTAACAGTCTGATGTAATTAAAAGCATGAAACATCATCAGTTTGTTTAATTAAGGAAAATCAGCTATTTATATAAAAGTGTTCAAATTCAAGCAATATTATAATCTCTTATGAAAAATTGTCTATGATGTCTTTTGGTAATATTTTGGCTTCTTTTAACTTAATGCGCCTTATTTAACTGCATAAGATTGAGATTTTTTCTTTGAGATTTTTCTCTTACAATGCCTAAGCTTTCAAGACATAAATTAAGTTTCGTTTTTCTATTTGTCAAATCAGCAACGTTAGAAAAGAATATTTCCAACTGGATTTCATACTATTCCATTATCAGTAATAATAACCATACGGACTATTTATGACTTATAAAAACTGAGAAGTCCTAGTCTTGCATTTTCATCTTTTAAATGAAATATGTGTACTCCTATGAACATTTGTGCGGTTTATTTATTCTAATTTGATAAGAAAATAAAATCCGAACTAATTTAAAAAGCTGAAGCAGAAATCAACTGTACTTTCCATTTTGAAAATAATGGAAAAATACACATAATATAGATTTATTCAGCCACACACATCGAATCAGTAACAACACAGCTTACGAAATGTTCTTTTAAATTAAGGTACACTTTTGAATAACATTTACTAACCGTTATCTTATTCTACAAGTTGAAAATGCAATAAAAATCTCAGTGATTGTAACTTTATTTCATATATCGTTATCACACCAGTTTTACGTCAAAAGTAAATCAACTTTAACGCCACTTCTTTAATCTTATATGAATAACAAAGAAATGGCCCAAAAGTACGTGCAAGATAAATCAAATGATAAATAACCGGCTTTAAACTTAATTCGTTTATTTTGAAAGACAAAGAGAAGGAGAGAGAACTAATCTTCAAAACTCATTATTTTCTACCAAACAGAAATTTCTGTAATAAGACCGAAGACAACAGTGCATGAAAAAAAAAAGCCCAGGAAGATAGTTTTCATGATGAATTCTGCATCGAGAGTTGGCAACTCCGCCTCAGTACCCAGAATTCTCCTGTGCAGCGACTGATGGATGGAATCCGGAGGAACTAGAGCATCGTTCATCGCTCCTAGGGATACGGGGAAGGGGGATTGAAGAGGCTTGTTCCTCGGATACGTGTTTTATTACTATTAATATGCGCCTTCTAGCAGACAGGTGGATCTATCGGAGAGGAATGGATGATTTTCAGAGGGATTTGGTGAATGTTTCGTTCAACAGTTGCTGCACATTGCAAAATAATTCTTCATTTCCTATTTTCTCTCTTTTTTTTTTTTCTATTTTATGCTCTAAATATTTGTTTCGTTGGTTTGAATGTGTATATTAAATTCACCAACTGGAGTAAAACTACTGATACCGATTCTTCAGACATAACTCAGGTAGTCAGAATGAACAAATACACACACACACACACACACAGGATGATTCAGAAAATATAGGGAAAAATTTAAAAGGTGGTACTACGCATAAAAACAAACAATTTTTGTTAAAGAATGCGTGTTCGAAAATAAAATGCAAACATGATACGGGTGCAACGTATTAAAACCGAGGATACGAAGAGAAAACGCAAGATTAACGTATACGTTGAAAATAAGTATTAATGAATATTTATAAAGTCCTTTATTACATCATAACGAATATTTATACCGTCCGTCATCTAAATTGATTCATCCACTCCTGCTGTTTTACTGCCTACATCAGATAGGGAAGGAAGAAAGGACCCTGTTTCGCACAGATACCGATACAAGTGCATAAATCTTTTCTGATTTGGCAACCCCATGTGAGGAGAGAGCTCCTCGTATATTCGCCCTGCCTCTGTGGTACTTCTGTTTTCAGGTCTGTAAATGAAATATGTGTCTATTTTTTCAGTATTATTAAAATGTGCAATTATCCCGTACTTTAAAACAGTCATAACGGTTGCGTACTGGAATAACTTCACAGGGTTGGCTTTGGTGCCTTTTATTCATTGTGAAGCAGATTTGCAGCAGCATATAATATATATACATAAAAAGAACTACAAACCAGATCCTGGGAGACAATCACCCTTAAACTCAACATTTATTGGTAACCGACCTCATAAGTTTTAACCTCGATCAAGTAAAAAGGACGATACCCCTCTCCTAACTCCCACACCACGCCATTGAATGACTTTGGCCTCGACAAATTTAACGTTCGTTAGCCCCGACTGCGCGGCGGGTCTTTTGTAACATCAAGTCTCGAACGTATGACTCAATGAAAACTACCGGCCGTGAGCCCGCGACCATTATCCCTAGGCCCCGAGGCCACACAATAGTGAACAGGAATAACAGAATACTTTTAACTATATTCGGATTTTTTTTTTCATCGTGGGGTTTCATCATCACGAAACATGTTCATTATTTTCGTAAGTATTTCATTCAACGGCATTAGTGAGAGAGAAAAACGAAAAAAAAAAAAAAAAATACACCTATACTTTCCATTTATTTCTTATTCTCTTTCATTTTCCTTGAATGTGTACTTTAAGTTCAATTATTCATATAAAGGAGTGTGTAAAAATATGTACTTAATTTGCTATATCTAAATGTTTTTCAAAGGTTACAGAAAGAGAATATATATATATATGTGTGTGTGTGTAATATTTTCTATATATAACTTAAAAGCTGTGAGAAGAAACTACTACTTTGTATTTCTTTTTGACTCTAACCAATCTAATAATAACCCAAATAGATAAGTGGTTAAGTTATTTTCTAGTTAAATAGAGATTAACCTGCAATTCAGCATTAGTTGTGTGTTCTCTTCACTTCTGTTAATGATGAATGAACAAAGGTAATATGTATATAATAGTAAATGACGCAAAAATAAAAAAAAAATTACATTATTTTAACAATATTTATGGTTTAAACGGTATAATTACGTACCAAAAAATGGTAGTTAATGATTTGTATACCTCCTAAATTTATCAATTATATTTACAATGAACACTATAATCCGTAGACCATGCTGCTTAAATCCGTGCACGGTTAAAAATAAATTGTTTGACAGTTTATTTTTCAACCTTAACACATGAACAAAGGTTCAGATTCTTTCCAATGATGAACAAATACACTATTAAAAGAAACAGCGAACGGAAAAATCCCTAGTGGGACCAATTCTATTTATTTGAAACGCACTGGCGTTTAATAGGCAGGATCCAAATAAAAATAGCATTTTGCAAAAGGAAGGCTGTGAGTAGCAATCCAATTAAGATAAATCTGACTGCTCAACCAGCATTACACTGGGAAAATCCGATCAATAATTCTAAAGCCCCTCACCTAATCATTAAACAACGGTTTTCACGAAGGGAAAGATTTCATTTCTTTTCCTGTTTAAAAGGTTTGAGAAAAGGACGTGAAATAGAAAGGTTCCAAATAAAATAAGGATGGTACATTGAACACATGAAAATAGATTTCGTTTGGGAGAAATGGATTTCTATTTGTTTTTTCTTTTCCTTCTTTGGATTTTTCTATTTTTACCTGATTTCGAAAGATAATGTGTCATTTTTATAAACAAATCTATAATTTTAATATACTAAAATTTACTCTTCTGAGTAAATAGCTCTTGAAAAAAAAAAAAAAAGGGAGAGAAGCGAAATGAGATTACTTTAGATTTGTATTCAAGAATACTGATGATGAAATCTCTCCGATATCAGGTAATTCCGGTCATGGTCAGGTGGCATAGTGGTCGTGAATCTGTGGCCAGCATTGTTTCTATCGAGTCGTTTGTTCGATCCTTGGTACTATTAAATACAAGCCATACAGCGAGGCTTAAGCACGATAAAACTGGTCGTTGTCCTACGTCCTCCCGTGGGTTTGGTATGGAAGTTTGGAGAGGGAGCTTCAAACTCAGGTTTTGTCCTTGACCGAGGCGCAAAATTACGAGGTCAGTTGCCAATAGCCCCCATGTTGCTTCTAAGTGAGATGTAAACTCACAATAAATGAAAAAAAAAAAAAAAAACTCATCAGTTTTACTTCCAACCAGCCATACCAATCCGCCTAAGCAATTTTAAGCTGATTGGATATATCGCGTATTAATTAGGCTTGGTTCTTGTTAATACAAAATGTTATTCAAGAGCTGTTTTAGATGAATCTTATAATTTTGACTAAAAATTGGTTGATGAGCTTGAAGCTTTGCATCATACACTTGATTTCTTTACATTTATGGACTGTTAAGCTCAGTTCTATTTAGTATGTAGTTGTGTAAATTGATTCGCATGACGGATCTTAATCGGAATTAAGTCCAGAATCTTTGACTCGTCTAGAACAATGCCGAGTATGCAGTTTTCAATAGAGGGCACTCCGCTACCTCATTACATAATCTCAATATTCCCCAGAACTGCCTTTCAAAAGGAATCAAATCCGAAACTCGCAATAGTCGAAATACTAATTTATGACTTGTAGATAAATTGTATTGTTTTGCTAACCACATCGGGGGATGTTTTTCTAACCTATAGGGAGTTAGGACTCTTGACCTTGAGTACCAATGGTGTTTCGAGCCTTTGACCATTGCTACATAGAAAAGTTGCCTTTACTCTGCTCTTACGAAATAGGCCAACAGGAATTCCACCTCGGTCTAGTTATTGAGGCGTTTTAACGTCTGTCATGTTAATTGTTGCAGAGAGCCACCGCATACTCCCTCAAGTATCATCATTATCTAAGAGTGTGATGTTTTCTTGCCATTACTGCAATTGATATGCATCCCCTCCTTGTTTGTATTTCGCTTTTAGCAGTTCCTTTTAATGTCATCGGCAGTCTAGAGTTGAGATTATGGGTCTTTTTGCCAGATGCACCATAGCCAGTGTATAACTAATCGTGTGTTATGTGCGGTTGTCTTAGTTAGACACCCAGAGACAAGTTTTTGTGTCGGTGGTGCATACAACCGGAAATTCTAGGCTTTTCGACCATCTAAGGTTCAAATCCTGATACACCCCCTTTGGCGGGTGATTTTTTCCGCCTAATCTTTGGGGGACGTTTTTCTACCCCGTGGTGGAAAAGTACAGTTGAATTGAGAGCCGACGACGTTTCAAATTCTCAACCATAAGGTTCGAAGAAATTTTTTATATCGCTTTTTGCAATGTTTTTTTCAACTAAACCAAAAGTGCTTCCTCTCAAGCTAGTAATTAAGGCATTTTAACTTCTGTCGTCGCTGTTGAAGAGAGAGTCGTCTCAAATTGATCATGACAAAAATATCTGTGGCTGACATTCCCTCATGTTATACCGTATGATTCAACTCAAAATAACTGTAATAGAATCATGTAGACGGAAAATTAGTTTGACTGCAGAAAACATTTGCGAAGAAGTGATGAGTACTTGTAGAAAATGTTTGAAAATCCAAGAATTTTTACTTGAAATTTGCTCTCCTTGAAAATTAGCATTATTGATTATTTCATATTTCTCTATGATAGTAACATCAATTGTAATTTGCGATAAATTATTCTATAGTTATAACGTATTGCTGTGACATTTCTCCACCATGCAATATATCATCTGTAAGGGTATCATGGCTTACAGGAACAAAAAAAGCCCTTTATCCCACTTTGTTAACTATACTTTTGTTAAGAAACTGCTGCAGTGAACTGCAGAATCGAGATCTCTATACAAATAACAAGATGTTGAAGCTGGTGACAGCTTGACAGTTTGGCTATTATTGACTACATTTTACGGTAAAAAATTATCTGGAAAATACGAAGCATTTAGCTTCAACGGTAAATAAATTTCGAGTTTTGATTTAAAATGTGAAGCTTTAATATCTTTTATGGCTGTGTGAATCAAAAAGGCTGAATAAAGAATCATTAATTGAATTAAGAATTTCTGAGTTTGAGAGAGTGATTTAGATCTTATTCTAATTTAGAGCTAGAGGAATAAAAACAAGTGTAACAAATATGTAGAACTATTCCAAGAATTGATAATGATAGCAAGTATTTCTAGAAACTGATATTTTTTTAAACTAACAGTTTACTTACTGATTCTTTTGTATTCGAAACATGCGTTTTTATCTGATATTCTTTGTCACGAGTGTTTTCGCATTCTTGAGTGTGAAGTGCCTCGAATTTTGAATAATAAATAAATAAAGAATTTCTCTTCGTTCCGATGGATTTTCACAATTGTTTGATGTATTCACTGGATGATAGAAATAAATACGCAAGCTTTGGAGTTAGTTAGGTACGTAATAAGTAAATATGAACTTAATCATACACTATTAGATATATAAAGAATTGCAAAATCAATCACTTAAAACAGGAAATATTTGATTGCAATGGAAACCGGTTACAAACGACTTCATCCGAAACTCCACCCAAAATATTCTAGAAGTACAAACTTAAACAATAGTTCTTCGAAATTCATTTCATTTGAAATTTGGATTCTCGTACTATTTAAATTCTTCCCTTAGGTGCAAAATTAATCAAAGGGTTGAGAATCCATCCATCTCAAAAGGGTTAAAAAACATCCTCGGAAGCAAGTCTGGCAAAGCACGCGGTCTGCTCATTTTGGAATGACGACAATGATTCCCTGAAATTCCGCGCACGTTCGTCTGTTATTCGAAATGCGTGTGCACGGAACCAGTTTAGTTATGGAAATGAGGGTTGTTCGGTTGGGAGATATGTATTTCGGAAGCTCCGGGGGTCACCACAGGAAAAGTGGGAGATATATGGGAGGAATTACTGGGGAAAGCAAAGCGTGCGTGAAGCGATATTTCCCTACTTTTGAGTTTAAGTTTCGACTAAACGTTGCAAGCTGCGTGAGTAGAATCCCATTAAAATACCAGGGAAAGGATAACAAAACAATCGACCATTTGTTTGAATATTATTAAATCATCGTATAAAGGATGTTTTGTTTATTTAACTCGACGTTATGTAGGGCGAATACAAATGTTCAGTTTTCATGCTATCTTGATCATAGACATAGAGCAGATGTGTTTTATTAAACCATTCTCGGTTGTCTCAATTCGTACTCAGTTTTGTGAATTGTAGTCAGGTATGCTATCTATTACTCTATTTGGGTATTTGCCTTGACGCCTTTTTAAGTCGACGTAACTGATCTTGGTTGAATACGACTGAAGAATTTTTATAAGAGTTCTTTCAGGTCTACATATACTGCAGTGCGTGATCTGAACTTCTTAGGTAGAGAAAAATTTTCTGAGAATTTTACCCACGGCGTTAAAAGACGTTATATTACTTCGAATGATCTGAAGTAAAGAAGATCAATTAGTTTAAGATCTGTGTAAAATTTACATTTACATCTATTCCCATTATTGTATTTGCATTAGATCGCGTATAACTATAATTGCAAATCTTAATCTAATTATAATTTAGAATTGTTTATATAGCATTACACGTGAAATAAATGAATTATCAGATCACAATCTATATTTCTTATAATTATTGAAAGAGAGAATCATATAACTTTTTATGAACATTCTAAATTGAGCAGAACACACATGCTGTATTTGATGAGTATAGAAAAAGGCGTTTAATTTATTATAATGAAAAACTCTTGCTGTTAGAATTAACAAACTTTAGTTAGCATGAAATCCAAATGTTGGGAAATAAATTAATTTAACAAAAAAAAATTGAAAGAAATAGTATTTTATCCGTCTTAACATAAGTTAGCCTACATGTATTTTTATTCACAAAAAACTCTATAACAATTA
>BMAW01017409.1:1327564-1383584 GCA_019974015.1 Nephila pilipes
CACCATTTATCACACGAACAGCATTCGAGAAACGTTCAGCTTTTCTGAAGTATTCCAAATTCTCCTTTCAGATCAAGAAAGGAAGCAACCTCCTCCTTCTTTCATGGAGGTAGCGATGAACTACAAAAGTCTGGAGAAGGTCACGTGCCTGCTAAAGGAATTCAGTAAAAGTCGCACGTGACCAGAATCCAAAGGTTGTTCCGTGTCAGACGATCCTTGTACTCCGGGGAGTCCTTTTCTCGCCACTGGACAGCGGCTACTTCCGAACTGTTGCACCCTTTCCGCGATCAGGAAACATTTTTCGCATTACTTTTATTGGAAACGTGTTACCAAGAGACTTATCTTTTAACTTTAGTCTTGGAACAAAATAAAATTCTTTCGATTTAAGATTCTTTTCTTATCAATAGCATTATGGTTGTCCAGAAAGGGAAGGAATGTATCCTTTTCTTAAAGGTACGTTTTATGTGCCGATGAGATATAAGTTAGATTTTATAAAATATTTCCAAAAGAGATTATTAGAAATCTGACTAGAATTTTATTAAATACACCATAAAATAGTTTTTGCTTGATTTTGGTTTCATTGAATTCTTAACACTCTGCAACTATATAACGGGGTACTTTGTGACTTCCTATTTTTGTTATTTAATTATAGAGCCATGATTTCTTCTAATTAAACAGTCTATAAATGACAGACTACAACTGAAGATTCGAAAGAATAAGTTAAAATACTTTATTTATCACTCAAAAATATAAAAACGTCACTCTCTCTCGAATCACATTTAACTCATCAATTCTAAATTAGGATCGACGATTAAAACCTCATCAATTCACTCGCTCTTATTCAATTACTTCACACAAACAATTAATTCTCTTCTTAATACTAAAACTAAGATCGTTTCAATGCTTATAATCAACTGTGATGCTTTGATACGACTTGCAATTATATATCAACCTAACGTTATCTTTTATTTGCCTTTATTTCACTTTCTGCTCTGTTTCCTTTATACATCACTATCTCTAATTCACTTCACTTCTATTTTCATTTAATTTATCTAATAACGTTGCATTTTGATTGGGAAGAAATTGTAATTTTATGCAATTCAACTTCTCCCCCCCCCCCCCTGTCACCAGATTAGATATGAGAAAATCGTGAATATCCCAACTTCATAACTTGACGAAGTAATTCTAAATTTTAACTCATAATATGGCATTTAGAGAAAGCAGTGTTAGTTTCTAACTATCTTAACTTCATCATCGGTCCACACGAAGATTCTTAACCTTGTTATTTTATTTTATCTTTCCACATGATCATTATCGAAGGTTTGAAACTCACAAATATGAGTCACGATCAAGAAATGAGGACGACGTATGAGCTAGTATTCCACTGTACTAAGACTCCAACTGTCAACTTTTTAGGTAAAAAACTCCTTACTTGGTCATCGAGCTAACAGGTTAATTGAAAAGTCCCTGACCTGACACATAGATGGCACAACTAGAATTAAATTAATATGTTTTTTAGTTAGCCCTAACCCTCAAAAGATGCGTGTATAAATTTGACAGCTGTCGGATCATCAGTTTGTGAATTATAGCATTTTGAGTGAAGCAACTTTTGTTATTGCGAAAAAAATGGATAAAAAGGAATTTCGCGTGTCGATAAAATATTGCTTTTTGAAGGGAAAAAATACAGTTGAAGCAAAACCTTGACTTGATGCCGAGTTTCCGGACACTGCCCCAGGAAAATCAACCATCAAGGGTTGGTATGCAAAGTTTAGACGTGGTGAAATGAGCACCGAAGACGGTGAACGCAGTGGATGCCCAAAAGAGTTTGTTACCGACGAAAACATTAAAAAAATCCACAAAATGATTTTGAATGACCGTAAATTGAAATTGAATGAAATAGCAAACACTCTAAAGATATCAACTGAACGTGTACATCATATCATTCACGAATATTTGGGTATGAGAAAGTTTTGTGCAAAGTGGGTGCCGCGCGAGCTCACTTTTGACTAAAAACAACGACGATTCGGAGCAGTGCTTGAAGATGATCAAGCGTAATAAACCCGAGTTTTTGCGTCGATATGTGACAATGGATGAAACATGGCTCCATCATTTCACTCTGAAGTCCAATCGACAGTCATCCGAGTGGACTGCACACGATGAACCCGCTCCAAAGCGTGGGAAAACGCAACAGTCGGCTGGCAAGATTATGGCGTCTGTATTTTGGGATGCGCATGGAATAATTTTCATTGACTACCTTGAAAAAGGAAGGACCATCAACAGCGACTATTACATAGCGTTATTGGACCGTTTGAAGGACGAAATCGCCGAAAAACGGCCGCATTTGAAGAAAAAGAAAGTGCTGCTTCACCAAGACAATGCACCGTGTCACAAGTCAGTGAAAACGATGACAAAAATACATGAATTGGGCTTCGGATTGCTTCCTCATCTACCGTATTCTCCAGATCTGACCCCCAGGGACTATTTCTTGTTCTCGGATCTCAAAAGAATGCTCGCTGGGAAGAAATTTTCGTCGAATGAAGAGGTGATCGCCGAAACTGAGGCCTATTTTGAAGCAAAGGACAAATCGTACTACAAAAATGGTATCGAAAAGTTGGAGGGTCGCTATAATCAGTGTATCACCTTTGAAGAGAATTATGTTGAATAAAAAAAACTAATTTTGCCAAAAAATTGTGTTTTACTATGGTAGGCCGGGGACTTTTCAATTGCCCTGTTACTTATCTAAAAATGAGAATGAGGTTTGTAAATAATAAAAATTTAAATTTCCGGTATTGACGATTCATGAACTTATTATCGAAAACAACGACTTTTAAACAATTAATTTTATGTTAATGGTGAAAAGCACCTCTAAATATAGCGCTCTAATTAACTTATATTTGCAAAAAATGTACAAAATGTCCTCCTTTATCTAGGAAGCACAGCTGAATTCGCTTACGTATATTTTTGAAAAACAAGTCAAGATATTGATGGTGACTTCTTGTAATCTTTGAGTAATTTGACAATTTTCAAAACGTATTGTTTGGGGATTATTTTCATAAATTTCGTTCCTAGAATATCCCTAATGGAACGCTTAGTTATATCAGGAAAATGAGATGGCCAAAAACGAGTCAACCGCAAAAAAAAAAGAAACACCATCTTGAAGTTTGTCTATAGTTTTGTTACTAATATGGGATATCACCCGCTTGCTTTGAATCAAGAGCTTCATTCCTCTTATTTGAGCTTTCTTGAATTTTTTCTAGCGAGAAATTTGAAGAACTAAGTGAATGAAAATAATCCTCAAACAATAAATTATCTGAAATTTGTCACATTACTCAAAGGATACAAATTCGATCACTATCAGCGTCTGGAAATGAGTATCTCAAAATATGCGCAAACAGGTTCTACACTACAGATAGAATGAGATTACCATTTTGAACATTTGTTCTAAATGTAGGTTCAAAATTATTTCTTCGTTATGCTATAAGTGATTTACAGCATTAGCACAAAAATAATTGTTTAAAGTTAATTGTGTTTTTGTACAACAGATTTACAAATCTTTTGTACAATCTTTCAGGACTACCGGTAGTTTTCTTTAGGTAAATACATATCACTATTGCAACTATTCCACTTCCTGCTATGCCAAATATTAAGACTTGGTTTTATATAGTGTCTCATATTCTTAACATTCATTAATATTAACCAATTACAATCAATTTCATAGGAGAGAATTCATTTCTGGTATCACTTTTTGAATTAATGTTTGTTTGTAAAATATTTTGTATGCATTTGAAGGAATAAAAAACATTCGACAACAAATCGACAAAGTAGCAAATGGTTTGTTTAATTTTGGTTTTCGGCATTTTTTTTTTTTTTTTGAAGTTCAAAGTTTCCTGCAAATAAGAGATAAGTTATCTTAAATTTTCATTTTTGGAAATAATGTTAAATGAATTATGATTTGTGTATAAGATTTAATGCCGAAGCGCAGCATCATTTTGATTAACTTTAACATTCAAAAACTTATAATTCTTTTCTTTTTGTATCTGAGAAATGCGTGCTTTAATTTTTCGGATGAAAATAAATATTTAATTATTTGTTCTTGAAATCTAGAGTGGAATTTATCAGAAGAACTTTCTTTAATAATAAAAAAAAAAAAAACATAAACTCTCTTTCCAGTGTATCAGATGATTACTTTTTGTTAGATTTTTAATATAGACTTAAATTTTTTTTAGTTTTCTTTATGATATATCTATTTCATCTAGTACCAAAAAAAAAGAAAAGAAAAGAAATCTGAATTTTTTTAAAATTAGACATAATTCAATATCTTAATACCCTATAATGACTTCTCTAAGATGTATTTAGAAAATCAGTCATCTGTACATTTCTCATTACAGTTCCAATAAATTAATGTTTTCTTTTTTATAAAATAATGTCTACATTTTTATCTGCTTTATTTCGTAGCATTAAGTTAATAAATTTAGCACGAAAGAAAGATATTTCGATTTTGCTTCAAATTTTAAAGATGTATTATGATAAATTAGAATTTAGGTCTCATAATTTTTAGAAACCTAAATTGAAATTGGAGTATTTTACTTCGAAATAGTGTTTCGAGCTCGAATCCTGTTCTACAGAATCAAACGAAGACAGTCTGAAGAGAACTTTTCTAAATTTTGCTTAAAACATAGTTTTTCAATTGATTTTTGCTGGATTGTCAACTATTCCTGGAATAAAGTGGAGTTTAATAAAAAAAAAAATATGCATTGATGGAAAAGTGGAAATGGATCCATATTTTTATTCATTTGTGAAAAGCTTAAAAAAATTAGATGAGTTTTTGATCATGCATACAAATAAATTTAAAGAGAAGTTACCCACAGAAAAATTATTATATATTGCTTATGGTATTATTTTCTTATTTATTGTTATTTTTATTTTTGATTAGTATTTTTTTATGTGTCACACAATTTTTCAATAACCAAGAGAGGTAATAAATTGAAGTAATCTATATGAAAGTAGATTATGTAGTAAGAGCAAAAATTACTTGTTTCATTATCATAAATCTTAAGCAATGGCTGCTCAAGAAATGGCTAACGAAATGATAAATTTTGAGCCGTTCTTTTGTAAGAAAGTGTAGTTATAGTTAAAAGAGAAATATTATAAGTGTAACTAAAAAATAACTTTGCGATAATCCAATGGATTCGTAACATTTTTGAGACAAATTATACTTTTTATAATTTGTGTAATAAAATTTTTAAAAGTAGAATAATGTGTCAGAATTGGGTTTGGAATGATAAGAAAATAAATTTAATGTAATATCGGCCACAAAAGTTATTAATTAAAATTTTAAACATATAATTAAAGACACTTCTTCAATTCTTCAATTTTTTGAATATGCTTATAAAATATGACATTTACCAATGTTTTTTTTTATTTAAAAAAATATTGTATTTTATTTTTTGAATAAAAACTTTTGTTATAAGAAAGCTATTTTAGAAAAATATTTTGCTTTTTTGGAGTAATTAATTTAAAATTTATGTAAGATATTGTGAATATTAAAATGAACATTAATATGAAGTATGAAATGTATTCACTCATAAATTTATATCTAATTCTTATTGAAATTTAGAACTTTTAAAATAAAAATTGTATAATTCCAGAAATTTTAGTGTATGTTTGATTGCAAATTGAAGAAAAATGTATATTATTTTAACAAACCCTAATAGCATAGAATACATCTACGAATTCAAAAGAAATAATGAAGCAGACTTATTTTTTTTTACTTCCATGAGTTAAGAGATGAAATAAGACTCAAATAATTTTTATTTAAGAAAAATCAATAATTTTTATTTTACAAAAATCAATGAGTTATTCTGTGTCAATTAAAAACCTTTTTTATGTTTTCATTCGTTTGGTATTTCATAGATTAACATTTTGGAATACAGAACATAAAATTCAAAAATTTCTTGTTATTTTTTAAATGGTTATTTAATTTATTCTATTTCTATTTAATTATTCGCAGTAACATTAGTGTATTAATTACTAACAATACGAATCAGCACTGGATAAAGTTATAGACAATTAAAAATAAACATATTTTCATACATTTTTAAAAACATTTATTCAAAAACATTTTTAAAGGAATTAAATCTTTATTTGTTGTATCTATATGGATGTTTACATTAATTAGATGGTCTAAAAGTTTAATTAATTAAAAAGAATACTTTGGTATTAGAAAAGCGACGAAGGAAAATGGTTGCGATATAAAGCAATAATATTCAAAAACTATTTGTTTTTTGTTAAAAACAATAAAATTATTATATTACATTCGTTTCCAGACGACACTTTTATCTACGACTAACTTTTGCAAAAATTCTGGCTTTCATTGTTAAAAAATTTGATTATCTAAACTAAGTTTTAGTGAAAAATATTTATTTGTAATCATGCGTTCATCCGGAAAATAAGGAAAGAAAAAATGTTCTATAAGCTTGCAAAATATTTGTTTGAAAAATTATTTTGTTTAAATAATAAATATATCTCTTTTCTGAACATGCCAAAAAGTTACAGTTAAAAAAGTAAAATTTATACTAGTTTGCAAAATGAATTAAGGGGAATAGTAACAAATTTCTTTTTATTAAAAATTATTATTAAAGTATTACATTTATCACAAAAATGAATTATTTCTCACAATATTAAATTATTCTGAATCGTCTTCTTAGGCTAACTAAATAAATCAAACATATTTTTACTGAATTTTTTTTCAACAAATTTCATAAAATCTCAAAACACATTTTATTCTTATAAATATTCACAAATATCTTAGAAAGTATTTAAATTATAGTAACGTATTTTTTAAGAGATTTTTGGTGTTAGCAGTTTGCTAATAAGTCATCAAAATTAATTCACTATTAATTTTTTTTCTTAACATTTGATGTATTTTCTAGACTTTACAAAAATAAATTCTTTAAAAAGTTTCAGATAACTTTTTTTAAAACACGATGAGCTTATTTTAAGTATTTTTGTTCGTTTAATATCACCCTAAAGGTGAAAGGTAAGTGATTTCAATCACTTTAATAACATTGTTACTCAAAATCACTTAGCAGTTATGATAAATATATTTTTTAAAATATTATTGAAAAAAATTTATTTAGAATAAAAAAAAGAAATATGTTTGAATTCCTTTTAATTTATAAAAGAGCAATGTTGATATACGAGGGTTGCTATTTATATTTCTGTCCTAATAATGAAAAAACAAATATGTAGGATCGAAATTGGTTTTATTGTTTTTCAAAATATTCTCCATGATGATCAATACACTTTTGCATGCGTTTGAACCAATTTTCAAAGCACTTTTTCCAGTCCGATTGAGGTAACTCCAAAACATGCGTTTTGAATGCATCAACCGCTTCTTCGAGGGTCGAAAATCGTTGTCCACGTAATTTATTTTTGATGTGTGGGAATAAGAAGAAGTCATTGGGTGCCAAATCAGGGCTGTACGGCGGATGACCCATCAGTTCGATCTTTCGCTCCGTCAGAAATGCCTTTGTTTGAGTCGATGTGTGAGAGCTCGCATTGTCATGATGAAGAATGATTCGCCTGTTCTTCTGCTTTTTTCGAATTTCTCCGATGACTTCTGGCAAACAAATGGTCGTGTACCATTCAGAATTGACCGTCCTGCGTTGCTCTAACGCCACTGTTGCCACATGACCGTTAATGCCGAAGAAACCGGCAATCATTTGTTTCGATGTGCTTCTTCCTCGAACAACTTTTGTTGGTTTTGCCTCATCTTGGAAGACCCATACAGTTGATTGCTGTTTTGTTTCCGGCTCATATGCATAGATCCATGATTCGTCACCTGTGTAGATGTTATACACAGCCTTTGATGTACCTTGAATGTATTTTTCCAACATTTCCTTGCACCAATCGACACGAGCCTTTTTTTGAGCGTTTGTCAGATTATGCGGGATCCAACGCGAACAAATTTTTTTTACGCTCAAATGTTCATGCAATATTTTATTGATGCTAGTCATACTAATGTCCAAAGACGCCTCTATCTCACGGTATGTCACATGACGATCTTGCTTTATCAGTTCACGCACAGCATTGATCTTTTCTGGCACAACAACGGATTTTGGACGACCTGCACGGGATTCGTCCTGGATCGAACATCGACCACGATTAAATTCGTTATACCAATTTTTTACAGTGCTGTAGGATGGCGCTTTATCGCTGTATAAAGAATTAAGTTCATCGAAGCACTCTTGTCTTGACAATCCACGTCGAAAGTTATGAAAAATAATGGCACGGAAATGTTCACGATTCAATTCCATTTTTTGACAGAGAAGAACTTTTCAATTTACTGTCAACAACACAAATAAAGCTATAATGGTAAATCGTTTGCTGAATTTATGTTTAAAAATATCAAACTTTCGATTAAAATCGTCTGCGGTCGCCTAGCAACACTTACTGTTGCCAAGGCCAGAAATATAAATAGCAACCCTCGTATCAAGCAATGCCTTTCAAATTTTGGTACTTTCTTAAGTCATATGATTTTAAATTTAACACTTATTCACATGATGACCAAGCTACTTTTTCCTATTTTCATATATATATATATATATATATATATATATATATATATAGTTACAAAAATATACTCACTGCACTTTCATATGTATCGGAAGTTATTAATTTCTGGATGTGGTACAGTCAGGGGAATAGAAGGAATTTCAATTGAAAGAGGTAGCTTATTTACATACTATTAAAATTATTTTTTTTTCACTGTCGAATTTAACACGTTTAAAAGTCTGTAAATTTTATTTAAGTCTTGTAAAATTCTGTTTTAAGAGACTGCATTTCTTTTAAAATTATGCAGCTTACATATGAGCAATGCAAGTGTAGAAACGGCATACAAGAGTAACGTCAACAAACAGGAAGGAATCGAATGCGTCTTGAACTTTTAGACTACATTAATAGAATAAAAAAAAGATTTTGAGAGAGAGCAGAGCTTGCCGAGCTGACTTCATTCCATTGCTGCGGATGCTTCATTGAAATTCAGAAATTTACTGGAAACGTAGACGGGAAACATTAATCAAGATTTTTTAAATATTTTTTTTATAAACTTGAGCTGAAACATCGACGTTTCTCGGGTTTTACGCAAAGTGAAGAGGCTTCCTTTAGAGCAGGAGTGGGCAATAGTTATGAATAAGGATCCACTTTGTGGAAGTGAAGACTAGCGGTGGGCAACCTCTTTTAAAATGATTGCATTCATTAGTTAACTTTGCATATTAGAAAATATACAAATTATACCATAAAGATCAGTAATTATAAATTATATAAAATAGTGATAGCTTTGTTCAATATTTTTTATTATATTATAACGCTTGCCCATTCCGGGCTGCCTCTTGTGCCATAACTAAATTCAATGATTAAACATTAAGATTCAATAAATCAATTAAAGAGACACTAGAACAATAATTACGTAATTTATTAACTTCTAGTTAATATAACAACAATTATAAAGGCTCTCCGGGCAAGGGTTTTACTACCTTAACTCAACTCACCAATAATAATCTAACAGACTCTTACCACTAAGCCTTCCTCGACTGCAACTCAGACTCTGGAATAACTAAATCTCTTGAATTACTCAACTTTTTAATCCAATCACCTACTTTAACCTCTCTTTCCACCTCTTTCAATCCTCATTCAATCTATCCACCTCTTTCAACTCCTCCTTCAACCTCTCTACCGCGACTTTCAATCGGAGTTTATATATTTCCTAACTCTCCCGCTTCATTTCATTTCTACCTGCTTTCTATCTGCATATTCACGTTTCATTTTTGGTTGGGCAAAGGTTGTTTAGCAAAAGCAATCAATCTTAATTAAAAGTCCCCAAGGTTAGTGAAGAGAAACCACGAATAGCCCAATGTCACAATATTAATTTCATATAATTTATAATTACACACACATTTAATTTTAAAACGTTTAATGAGATAATTGTACCATGATACTTTTCTACAATTTTTTTTTTAAATCAAGAGGAAGATTGCTTGTTGAGATCCTTATCAGAGTTTGCAAGTTAATGTCTGTCAAAGAGCATCTATATTTACTCTTGTCGAACTTTAAACAAGATAACCTTTACTCACAAATATATGTAGGTACAAATATCGTGAACAGCAAACAAAAGAAATTGTAAAAGTCTACTAATGTCACACCATGAAGCATTTCTTTCACAGTGAGACATGACTACATATCAATTAGTTCAAACTGCAGCTCCTCAGGTGTGTCAATATCAGCAGTGATGGGACAAGAAAGCGAATTGAATTTAGGCTCGATTTTGGTTAAGTTCTGAAATCTCTTAGTGACCTCATCCTCCAAGCTCTACAGATGATACCTAGTCTTAGCAGAAACACTCTCAGACATTTTCTGTTTTCCTAATAAAAGTAAATGACAAAATTTGACTTCTCTTGCTTGTCTTACAAACGGACCTAGTTTTGCTTTGAATGATTTTATGCATTAGAAGAAAATCTCAGTTCAAGGCTGATTTTTCTGACTGTCTTAGCGGGTAACAACTAAACTCTTAGCGGGCCGAAATTTGCCGAACCCTGCTTTAGAGGCGTAGAAGTAGTTTTTCGATATGTCTTACAGACAGTGATTTTCCTCTTATTTTCTTTCAAGATTAATTGTGTAAAAATTAACGCCAAATTCGAATAAAACTGTAGATTTATTTTGATAGAAAACAAATATTATTTTCATCCCACATTTCATCGGAAAGCTTGAGGATGCACAATCTCTTGACTTAGAAGTAGAAGCTATCTATCTACCGAAGTTTTTTTTTTATCCTATACGAAGAAACTTTGTGATAGGCTTTTGCTGTAAGCGAAATTTCCGTTGTTCAGGCGTTTCCGACATCCGAATAGATTTTTGTCTCTCAGCTTCAGAGCTTTTCTGACTAATATTTCTTTTCTTCAGTGTCTTTTTGATGGGTATGAATTGATATCTAGATTTACTTAACTTATCTAGCTTATATGAACTTAACTATCCCTTTGAAATTCATTTCCGAGATGGTAGAAATTTCCTGTATTCTTACAAAGGAAAAAAAAATCAAATCTATCTTTATTATATACTGATAACGTATTAAAATATATTCAAATTAATTATATTGTGGCTTGAGAAATAAAATACCTCTAATCTGTCTCGATTTTAATATTTTTATTAAGAATTTATGATCACTATTTAAAAATTATGGAATATATATATATATATATGCATACTAAGTCTTTATTTAAGCTTTATTTTAACTTTATTTTACCTAACGACTATATTTACAACTTTATTTATAACTATCATATACAAATACAGATTTCTTGACCCCATGGATGGGTTTCGGAATTTTATGTCGTCAAAACTAACAATAAAAGTGCTTAAGAAATTCTATGAAGGCCCTTTAATTTCAATAGACCTGTACAACAAGGTCACCAGACCTCACCCTATTAAATTTTTTTTCTTAGGGGGTATCTCAAAAATAGGGGTTTCCAGAGGAGTCCTGCAAACATCGATGAATTAAAATAAATCATGAAAATTTGAATTAAATTATGCTTTTCAGAAACAAAATGATCACAGGATTAAGTAAGATTGTGCATCTCCATTTCTATTTTATATCACAAACAGAGTTGTAACAGTCCAATAGTATTGGAAATTATCAACACTTAAACAAAGGTTCAAACAATTATACTTCAGTGTTAGAAATAGTTGCTACATCCGTCACAGTAGTGGGTAATAAGAAAAACCATCGGGTACTCTTTTTAAATTGATCTCCTCATATATATATATATATATATATATATATGTACATAGACACGCGAGTACATTGTTCTTTTTAAAAGATTTGCGAATACTTCTTCAAAAGAATTCTAATAAACTTCTGAGGAACAGCTTTTAATAAATAAATAAAACTGTTTACATAACATGGGAGAACCCAGTATAGTATTAAAGAAGTATGTAATGTTCTGAAAGGATTGTAGAGGTGTATTTTGACGTGCATAGGAATCAAATTGCGTTAACAAAATAAATTACATTAATATTTTTTTCTTTACTCACCATTATAAGCGCAAAAGAGCATATATGCGTAATTATTTTTTACAAAGTCTAAAATCTCTTTATACACTTATTCTAGGTACTTTAAAGGCAAAAAAAAATGGCGAAATATTTTGTTTGGAATGGGGAAATGCTTTGTTTATTTCAAATCTGTTTCAGAAAATTTTAGTGGTAGATATGACATAATATTTATTAAAATTTATTATTTACAATGAACAATTTTATAGATAAGATACCGTTAAGAACATTGTTGTAAATATTTCGCATAGTTTACCATTAATACGTATAAGAATTCCGTAACTACACATTTTTCCTTCTTAACATATGGAATTGAAAATCCAGATGGAATGAAAAGCACAGAATTGGATTACAAACTTGTTGCTTGGGAGGGGGGAAGGAGGCTGATTGGGAGATTGATTCTTACAAAAAAAAAAATGGGTGTGTTAATATATGTTGCTCACTTTACGTTAATGAAGTTATATTTTGATACTGATTTTGGCACACTTTTCCATTTGGAAAAATATTCAAAGCTTCGCTTTTATTCTTTTAGCATAATCCGAAGGCAGCCTTACACAAACTTCTTTGTAAATGTCGATTTTGATGTATAGAAGTTTTAGAAACAGTATTCGACGGTGTTACTCATCCCTTATACCCCTCATCATTTAAAAGAACCCCTCCCCAACAAAAATAAGAGATACAAACGGTGGAAACTGAAGAGTTATTTTTCTCTATTTTCTGCCATGAAACTCTTCTCTCATTCCCCCCAAACGTACCTTCTACCTTCTGAACCATCCATCTCAGGCAACAAGCTTTGCGCCGAACAAACATCCCCCTGGAAATTTGAAGAGCCACTCACTTGGAGGTAATACTACACCGGTACCGTTTTTAAAATGGAGTGAGAGGGGAGTCGGGAATAATTTATTAACTATGGAAGCGGCTTTATTGAGTCGCCGGCCAGGCTGACAGCCCTGATAATTAATAATTTCTCCAACCCCATCCTCCCCATTAGCGTCACTTCGAGTTAGGGCCCAGGTAGGAAGAGATCCGTGGACCAGGTGAGGTGAGCCTCGACGTCTGCGGTCGTTAATTTCTGCTTGATTGGACCTAAATTGATTATGATGTCCGCTCTGCTTTGCTCTATGTTGCTTTTTTTCAGGCATTTGTCTGTTCTAGCAGGAATTAACAAATTGAATTAGTGACTCGTGTAATGAGGACAGTGGACTAGAGTGTAGGGTTTCGAGATTATATTATATCGCAGTAGCAGCGCTTGAGAAATTTCGCTAGCTTCATTACATTGCAGCGCAAAAACTGTTACTTCAGCGATTCAGTTTATGTGAAGGAGGAGTGACTGTTATGTACAAGATATTCAACACTTACAATAACATATTTGATACAATATGATTGTGATTGTATTTATTAAAGTCGAAATTGGAAGCAACACGAGGGCCATTGGCGACGGACCTCCTAATTCTGAATCTCGGTCAAGTGAGAAGGACGATACCTGAGTTGGTACCTCCCTCATCAAGCTTCCTCACAGCGCCAATAGAAGGACTTGGGACCTTAACCAGATTTAATGTGCATCGACCCCGATATATGGCGGATAATTTGTGGCATCGGGGTTCAAACCCAAGACTTAACAAATACAACGCTGGTCGTGAATTCACGACCATAACCAGTAGGCCATCACAGCTACACAAATTCTATGAGGAAATTTTCTCCTTAATCACCGTTATAATTCTCACACAAAAGTTCTAGGACAGTGATTTCCAGTGGGGTCAATACCGCCCTCCGGAAATCATCTAAGAGATCTAAGGAGACTAATTTAGGGAACGTTGAGGACCAACTGCTACCCTCCCCAGGGGGTCAATACTGGCAAAAGTGAGCTGAAATTCTTGATTAATACTAAAAATCATCCCACACATGTTTCAAAAAACAATTATAAACGTCTTTTAAACATGATCAGTCCACATTATAAGATTATATTATTGATTATTTTTATAACGTTCCACCGAGAAGCAACACGAGGTCTATTTTTGATGGATCTCATAATTTTGAACCTCAGTCAAGTAACCTGAGCCTGCACCTCCTTCTCCGAATTTCAATACTATTTCAACGGGAGGACATGAAGTTTCGACAGATTTAACGAGAAACATACTCGCTATATGGCGGTCTTTAGTGGCATCAGGGCTAGAAAAGACGACTCGACGCAAACAACGCCTCCCAGGAGTCTGTGACCATGGCCATTAGGTTATTATGGCCACGCATTTGACGTAACCTCTATATGGTCTAAAAATAAATTTTAAATCCGTAAACCATTTATTATGCATACAGGATTTATTGAGCAACAGATTTACTAGATATAGCTGTCTCAGAAATTCGCCATCATAAAAGATTCTATGCTTTATGTAATAAATTGGATGAGTTAAATTTTTTCTTCCTTTTTGTGCGTATTTTGTTTGGTTATAAGATAGATTTGGTACATTCTAGCTTTATATAAGAGGAATAAAATTTATTTAAAGGCAAGATAATAACATACAATAAGAGTCAAGTTGTTCTAGACACATTGAAAAAATAAATTTTTAACTGCCCAACCTATTTAGTGTTGCAGCATGACATTTCTTGCAACACAATTAATATATATATAATTATTTAAAACAATTCTCCATTTTTATGAATTTTATGCTATATGCATTGAATTACATGGTTTGAACGGTTTCTCGCGTTTGATTTGGTTACTACATATGGTCTGGATTGAGTGGGTATTTTGCTTCAAGCTGAGATGTATCGGTTATGTGTGGTGTTCGTATTGGATTCAGAATTTATTATTTCCTGAATATATTATTGTTTTGATGAAATTAACTTAGATATGTTTATTTTGAATGCCTATATGTTTTTTTTTTCATTTAGTGCTATTATTTTATGCATATTATACGTAGATTTTATTAATAATATAACAATTGATTTTTTTTTTTTTAAAAAAAGTCTTTCTCGAAGAACAAATTATTCGCCCAAGATTTTTAAAAAATTGATTGTTAAATTATTCAATTAAATTTTAGGATAAAATCAAAAAAGTAATATACTGAGGTTAACAAAAATATTCTTTTCAGATGATAAATTATTAAATTGAATATATTTTAAGCCAAATGCAATTATTGCTGCCGTAAAATAAAATAAAATAAATCTTTACTTATTAATCTCTCTATTCATAACAATAATACTTCAATGAGGAGGCACTAATTCAAACTGAAATAATTGTGATTCGGGTTTTAGGAAACAAATTAGATTAAACAAGTCACATATATGTAACATTATATTTATAAAGGTGATAAAGGGAGACATTTTTGTGATTGTACTTAAGCAAAAGCCCCTTAATTAGCTAATAAATAGATAAATATTACTTATAATATTTGTGAGTGAACTTTTGTGTAAATTAGGTATGATGATGAAAGTAATATTGATAATAGGTATAATATGGGGTGGAATCTCGGTATCAAAGAATTTTTTTTTATTTACTTGATATTGAAAAAAAATAATGATGATCCTTTCTGAAAAATAATACATTTATTTAAAATAAGCTATTTACATAAATATGATTTGAAGGGAATTGAGTTTGGTTTCAAGGTTTTAATAATTAACCCGTTAATTAGCTAATTAAAACCTAATTAACGGGTTAAAACTCCTCTCTCTGTTCACCACATCCAGGTGGATATTTTTTCGCTTGTCAACTTACGCCGAAGTTTGGACTTAGAATCTATCTCGAGATCATGTTCGAGAGTAGGTCTTACTTGAGATTTAAAAAGAGATAGCTAAGTGCTTAAAAAATCCACTCGCGGCGCCCTCTGTGATCAAAGTGTCCTTTGTAACATTATGATAAAAAGAAAAAATCCTACACATTCGGCAATACTGGAATATCACCGACCTCAGTGATGGGCTTGTTTACAATAATTGCTTACATTTCAAAAAATAAAGCAATTGGAGTAAAGAGGAAATGGCCTAACCTCATACACAATATGATCAGTAATAAAAATAACATAACATTCAAGAGGCTTCTAAGCTAGCCATTGATAATTTTTTAATTCAAATTACAACTAAACATTTGACATAAGAATGAAATATTAAGCTAAAATTTGTAGTAAAAGTTTGAAAAATTTAAAATACTAGGACTTTGAATATGTGAGATAGTACAAAAAAATCATAACCTACACTTTGTAGATACATTTCATCGTAGTTCCTACCGGCAAACACTATCGAATATATATCGACAATATTTATTTTTGTCTTTTTGTTTTGTATAACCACCAAAAGGAACAACATTACCAGCGATGCCTGTGGTTTCAACATCAAATTTAACGAAAGTGAACGACACTTGAATTGGTTTTTAATGAGTATATTGAGGTTATTATAAACAAAGTTGTATAGATAATTACTTTTCATTATTGGTTTTACATTCTTATGTCGTCTTCGCGACGTATCGAATACGCCTGTATTCCCTGAGTGTTCCTTCTAGAGTCCTATCTATTCATAATAAGCAAATAAGATCACAAAACATTACTATTGACATGAGCGCCACTTTGGTATGAACATAGCTCTGTTGTATACTCATTATCTATTGTAGGATTTTGGGAAGTGTATACATTTAAAACTAAAGACGCTTTTAAGGCCTGTTTTCTGTCATGTGTCCACGATAAATAACAAGAAGCTCTATGAATTTTCATATCATATCCTAACGCAGTATTACTTTTTACATAAAAATTTTGCGTTATTTGTATGAAAATATACTTATTTTTGGCTTTGTAATTACTTTTTTCTGATTTTTCCTTAATTTTTGAAACCCAGTGAAATAAAAAAAAATTAAAATTCATTTTAAAAAGAATCCTAAAAATCGATCATAATAAAGCATAGTTGAAATTCAAGAAACAAAAAATGAAATCTAAGGAGTTTTTTTTTATTATCAGTACTTTGAATGGTATTTAAATAAAACATATACATTGATGCCTTCTTTTTTCTCAGTGAATTCAATTATTTATTCTACATACACATACATGCTACAAATGCTCATATTGTTTACCGATGTTTAATATATTTTGTCTAATATCTATATTCCTAAGAAAGTTAAAAATTATGCCAAATTTTGTTTAATAAAACTTTTTTATTACTTATAAATAAATATCTGTAGTAAGTAACATAGGAGCTAAAATTTAAAGTCAAAAATCGATACCCCTAGTTAACTTTAAAGTAAAATGTATTATTCGATTCACGTCTTAATTACAACGTAAATCTCCGAAATTCGAAGACTTTCCAATGTAATAAGTCACGCATTTGCACATGAATCTTGCGAAGATTACAAACGCTCTCGAAAATGCGTCTAAGAGCTTTAGGCCGACATCCCATAAGTACCTCCCAAGATTCAATTGGATTACATCAGACGACACAGTCACCCAAATTATACTTGAGAACTGTCCTTTTCCTGATAAGGTTTCACTGGTCAATTCCTTGGAGCTTTATGCTTGCATTAAAATGTATTCCGACACCAACGGGAAATGTACGCATTTGCTTCTGTTAAATCTTGATGGATGTATCTTTTGAAACGTAAACTTATATTTCTTCCTCAAAGAGCTAGTTTTAAACTTCCAAAGTATATCTGAAGTTAGATCTTCTAGAAGGAATAATGAAATAGCATGAAAATACTTCGGAATGCGATCCTTAAATTTCACATGTCTGTGCCTAAGAGATATTATATTTAAAAATGCTTAACTTAAAAAATGATTTTTTTAAATAAAGAAAACATAAAAGTACTCTATCGTTACTGTAATAGTTTGTATTAAAACTTAGATATGTTTGAAAGTAGACAGTGTTTTTAGTCTTTCTTGAAAATATCTCGCACAGCTATAAATAAACCCCATCTTTTCATATCTAAGTATTAAAAAGTAAATGTTTATAACGTGAACGCTCAAATATATACGTTATATCAAATACATTGAGAGTCAAAATGGTATGTGTATGTATATTTCCCTTAGACTAATCTCTTGGGATTTCACATGATGTTATTTGAATTGAGAATATTTTTCTTTGAATAAACCATGACTTCATTTATATCACGTCGACTGATAAGTTCGAAGCCTGACTCACAGATGGTGCTCCAAATACAAAATTAGTATTTTTTTAGTAAGTACTAACCTTCAAAAGGTATCTGTAAAAGTTTTATGATGGTCTGACTTTTGGTTCAAAAGTTACAGTGGCTTTAGTAAAACAAATTTTTTTTATTTTCAAAACAATGGGAAAAAATGAATTTCTTGTGTTGATAAAACATTATTTTTTGATGGGTAAAAACACCATTGGAACAAAAGCATTTCTTGGTAAGTGTTATCCAGACTCTGCACCAGGAAAATTGACCGTTACTGACTGGTTTGGTGAATTTAAACGTGGTCGTACGAACACCGATGATGCACCACTCTCTGATCGCCCAAAAGAGGTGGTTATACCGGAAAACATCAAAAAAGTTCACAAAGTCGCTTTGACAAACCATAAATTGAAGTTGCAGGAGATAGCTGACACTCTAAATATATCAAAGGGATGCGTAGGTTTTATTTTGCATCAACATTTATCTATGAGGAAGCTGTTTTCGATGTAGATGTCGTGTGTGCTAACAATAGACCAAAAACAATAACGAGTCGATGATTCTGAGGGCTGTTTGAAGCTGTTTCATGGAAATAAAAAAGACTTTTTGCATCGATATGTGAAGATGAACAAAATTTGGATCTGCCATTATACGCCAGAGTCTAATCGGCAGTCAGCCGAGTGGACAGCAGCCGGTGAACCACCCCAAAGCGACCAAAAGCGAAACAGTGAGTTGGCAAAGCTATGGTGTTCGTATTTTGGGATGCATACGGTATTTTGTCTATAGATTACTTTTAAATAGACAAAACAGTCAATAACGATCGCTAAGTGGCCAAACTGGATCGTTTTGAACGAGGAAATTTGAAAGAAACGGCCCCATATGTAAAGAAAGAAAATGCTGTTTCACCAAGACAATGCATAGTGTCACAAGTCTTTGGCTACGATGGCAAAATTGCACGAATTATATTTCGAATTGCTTCCGCACCCACCTTATTCTCCAGATTTAGCCCCCAGTGACTATTACCTGTTCTCAGACCTAAAAAAATGCTCGCCGAAAAAATATTTGGCTCGAATGAGGAGGTGATCGCCGAAGCAAACGCCTATTTTGAGGTCAAAGATGAATCATTTTTCAAGAAAGGTATCGAAATATTAGAGAAGCGCTGGAATGATTGTATTGCTTTTGAGGGAGACTATGTTGATGAATAAAATGGAATTTGACTGAAAAAGTCATGTTTTCTTCTTTAGACCAGGAGCTTATCAACCGATGTTTTATATATATTAGAATTGAAATATTGAAGTGTAATGAATAAAAGATAATAGAGATAAAACTTTTTTTTATCTGTGAAGAATTGAATAGATAGTATTAGAGAGAGAGAGAGTGAATGAGAGAGAGAGAGATCGGAAGAGATTTGAACTATGATTGATTAACTGGTTTTATTAACCCCTACTTGGTTCCCTGATTGGTCTCTAGAAGCACACGAGTGCTATTGGTAGAATGCCCAAGGGACCGAGCTCACCCAAAGGGCGAAGAGTAAGAAACCGTCCCCCCCCCGGGAGGCAATCACCCCAGCACTCAGCATTAATTGTCAGAAAGAATTTTTTTACAAAAATAAAGGGTAAGATATAACAAAACATGTTGGAGCAAGGAACAAAAAACAAAACATGATTTTGAAATTCAAAAGAAAATAAAAGCTAGCAATGTGTTATCAGAGTATGACATCATAGTTCTAATATTTCCAATTTTTTTATTATTTTTTGGGGAATACTTATCAATCTGCGTTTCTATTTCCTGCTGGAAATGGATGCAGTCACTATGACTCACTCCCACACTCAGACTGCCGGCGAAGGCCAGCCACATCTCTGGTACAAATAATGCACTTAAAAAGGAAAATTAAAACATTCACAAATGAAGCAGTAGACAAAATTTTTACGCGTAAACAATTTATACAATAAAGGAAACTGAAAATTTAGAAATGTAATCAAATATTGAAAGAATTATGAAATTCGTTGGGTAATTTTACGAACCGTAAGAATACAGGATTTACGCTGGAAATACAAATCAGGATTTTCACACACGGATTTTAGCCAAATAGGTATTTGATTCAACAACAGAATAGTTGAAGAGGATTATTGGTGATAGATCTCGTAATTTTGAGCTTCAGTCAAATGGCGAGGGCAACATCTGAGCTATCACCTCCCTCTCTAAGCTTCCCCACCATACTAATGGGAGGACTTGGGACCTCGCCGGATTTAATGTGCACCCACACGGCGGGTCTTCAGTGGCATCAAGGCTTGAATCCATGACTCGACGAGAACCACCGGTCTCGGGTCCCCGACGATGATCACTATGCTACTGCGGCTATATATGAACTACGAGATTATAACCCTTGAATTAGTTGAGAATAATATGGAAATCTTTCCATACTCGAACCCGCCTTTTATAGTATTAGAATATTACTCATTTTTGATTATCTTTTACAGCGAATGCGTGAGGATTTACTACGCTGTTGTAATAAGTAGTTTAATTTTTGATTATTCTAACAGGAAGAATAAAAATATATTGAAAATTTGACTCTGTTATTATTTATTTAATTAGTAACCGAATTTTATCAACTTGAGATATTTAATATTTTTTTTGTGTCAGAAAACCTTTCAGAAAGTTCTAGCAGAAAAATTGCACATACATTGTTATCAATAACTTAGTTTAAATAAATTGCTAATTAATTGATAATAAATTTAATTGCACTGGATTAAACTAGAAAAACAGAGACCCCATTCCATACAATTCAAATGTGCTTTTAATGTAAGAATTCAGTATTTAAAGATTTTAATGAAAAAAAAAAAAAAAACTGTAACAAATAATCCATTAGGAGTGAATAACATAGACTGGCCTTTGAGCCATATTGGCAGAATTGTGATTTGAGGGGGAAAAAAAAGAAAGAAAGATCAAATATGGTGTCTCTATTCAACAATGACAACAGAAGTCCTTACGCCTTAATAACTGTCCGAAGACAACGCCTTAATAACTGTCCGAGGGGAAACCCTTTTGTTCTAGTTGATAAGAGCACTGCTGTTATCAGAAAGTGGCTGGACAAGTTTTCCTCAGATCCAAAGATGGAAGGTTCGAAACGCCGCCAGTATTTAAGGCCAACCACCTTTCTCCAACACGAGGAAGAAAAACATCCCCCGATGCAGCAGAGAAATCATCACACCAGTCGAAGAGACCTCACTTGATTTAAATATAATTATCACATACACTTAAAGATAAATCGATATGAGGGGATATAGAGTACTGAAGCTAATTAAGATGTTTATGCTGATGATGAATCGATCTAAGCAAATAAATAATATTAACTTTAAATACAGAGAGTTATTATCCATTTTTTTCCAAAGTCGTCAATGAAAGTATTTGGTATAGGCATTTTTCTGTAACAAAAATAGTTTTAAGACTGAATTTGATGTTATTACTTTTTCACTTATCAAGTTGACAAGCTCTTTTAGAGAGACTTAAAAATAGCAATAATAGTAATTCTAAGTTTATTTCATATTAAGTTACTTAGGATATTCTTCTTTATACGTTGAATATGTCGTTAATTGAAAATAGTGTACCTAAAATAATAAATTGTAACATATGATTATTCGAATTACATTTTAAAAAGAATCCAGAAGATAATGTATGTTATTTTATCATTTTTCTTCTCTTTTTCTTTAATATAGCTTATTGATTTGGCAATTGAGAGACTCATTTAAAAGTTTAAAGGTATTTTTCAAAAATATAATAAAATAATAATTTTATTTTCTATGATATTAAATTACCAAGTATTTTTAATATGAAATCGAACTCTTGTTACAGTTGATGGGAATATTATAAGAAACCTATCACTTATCTCAAACGTATATGCCAATGACTTTACTGAGATTGAGACAAAATTACCAGTTTTTATCCAATAACTAATTTTAATCTATTTTTCTTTATATTTTTATTAAAATACCAGTCAATCATATATGTCAAGGCGATTGTTTGAATTGAGATAAGTCTGCACTATTGAAACTATTTTCTTTTCTTTTTTTTTTTTCTCTCTCTTCCTTATTTTATTGTGTAAAATTTCGTGTTATTCCCTGAAAAAAGATTTAATGATGTGTTGAGAATAAACGTAAAAAATTAAATTTTAATGATCTTGAATAAAAACTGTAACATCATGAAATGTAGTTCATCCAGCAAGTTATTTTCTTGGAGCCATAAAAAGACACAAAACAAAATTATATCGAAAAATTTATTGCAACAGATACAGTAGTGTTTCAGTTACCTCTCAGTGGCTTCGGTAGTTTAGTAGGCATGATTATGAGCTCACGGCCTGCGAGTTTCTGTTTCCTTCTGGCCATGGGTTCGAAGCCTGATGCTATTAAAGACCCACATGGTAGCAGGGCTGATCAACGCTATGTCTGTGGGGGCTCCAAGTTCTCCTGTTGGTGTGGAAGTTTGAAGAAAGTGTTATCATCTTATTTGTCATCCTAGGTTCAAAATTGCGAGGTGCATCACCAACAACCCTCGTGTTGCTTCAGTGCGACGTTAATAAGCAATCAATCAATCAACTATTTCTCAACATAAGTACCACCCAAACTATAGCAAGAAGCAAACCGTGAGACCCACGTCGGTAATACCGGTGTCGAAGAAATATCACCCCTATTCTGAATGGATTACTATAGTGTGGTAACGGTCAAGATTCACCATGGTCGATGAGCAGAACGCTCCGTCTGTCCCTGAATATTGAGCACATCAGTTTTCTCGTCGGCGCAGTCAGTCAGGGACTGACGCGTCGATGAGAAAAGATCGCATCAGTGTGCAGGAGACTGTCACGCCTTAGTTCTGCTCTCAGTCAGTGGATTTTCTCGACAACGGTACACATAAACTGGTTCATGGTATGACACGTGCTTTAATTCTAATGGTTCTTATGTTGAGAAGTAGCCGAAAGAGTCTACATGTTTCAATAAAGGTTTTCAAGTAATTATCTTCGGTTTCAACACTGCCTCCTGGAAAATTACTACTTCCTGGAAGAATCATATACATTTAGAAAACACAAATTTACTATTAAAATGCATAAAACAAATATTTTATGGCCATAATTCTTTTGCGTATTGCATATGTTGCATCAGTATAAAATATTATTGCAAAATCATTTTTCGAATATACGGCACTTCATTTAGTAATTCGTGATTGCCCCATTTTTCTGCAAAGAAATTCTGTATTTCCTCCAGATAAGTTGTTTTGCGCAACATTCATGAAATATCGAGAAACAAGCTTAAGTTGATATTCTTTTTCTAAAGCGTTGTAATTAGATAATTCTCTCCCCCTACTCGATCTTTGAAGCCAGAATTAACTCTGCAACCAAATAAAGTCCTCAATGCCATTCGAATTTGAAAATAAAGTTAAGAAATCGCTTATATTTAAAAGTACATGTGTGATAAAGGCCTAAATTTATACTTATTTCTTAGAAGTGCACAAGCTCTAATATTTACTTTGACCTGAATTAGGCTATAAAAGTTATTTTTATTTATGTATTTAAATTCTTAATTTTCAGGAAGATTCTATAAGAAATACATAATTGAATGCTTTTGAAGGCTCAAACCTAAAATTATATATCATTTTTTTGTATCATTTTTATAACAACACTCCACCCCGCTGTTTTCTACATACATATATTTTTATATTATTTTGCCATTTTCTCGTATTTTTATAATACTTTACATAAGCAAATTACAGTATTTACATAGTAAATCACAGGAACAGTGCTAATGAAATGGAAATCGGCAATAAAGTCGTTCTATAATCGAAATAGAGAGAACCAAAAAAATAATTTTATCAAAAACGAAGTCGATAAATGTCACATACTTAAAAATGCAAATAACTTTTCAACAGAGAGAGAGAGAGGTAAATGAAATTGCACATCGAAGAAATAAGTCACGAAGCCTTACAGTTCGAAGTAATGGCTTCAATATGTTTCCTCATTCCCGCGTGGAAAACCATAAAGCATATGCCGTCGTTCGGATTAATAACAATTTTCCACATTACATATCGAAATCCCAGCGAACATAATGGACGGGATCCATAACTACGTTCCGATGGGGGCTCGCTACATTCAAAAACAAACCTAATTTCCCTATTCATCCTGTCGATTAACTTTCTCCATTTATTAAGCAAGCGGCCCAATCCACTCACCTTAATAAAGCAACAAATAATGTCTTTTACATCTTTAACTTTAATAGCGCCTATAAAATTACTCTCCCTAGCGTTGTAAATGATGTCTGACTGCTCGCCGTGCCACTCCTGGTGATTGGAAGCTTTTCCTCTTTGTTACCTATTATTGGGTCTTAATGGCATCAGTCTTTGTTAGAACACGTGATCAACGTCCGGGACGCCATCTGGTGGGCCGGTCGCTTTTTAACGTCTTAGAAAGAGAAGAACAAAGGTGAAACGATGAAGATGTCGTCCCCTAATTGCGATTGTGATTAGAAAATAATCATTTGGCCTTGTGGTTTTAATGGGGGATCATTGTCCGATTGTATGCAAGAACACGGTAATTAAGAAAGGAACCATTGAAGGGTAATTGAATGGGGACAAATCATTTGGAAAATAAATTTTGAATAAAGGTAATTCCAAGAGAAATTTCGTCTTTGATTCGAAGCTTTTTAATGGTTGGTGTGTTTCAATGAGTTGCTTTGTTAAATTTAATGGAATGCGTCTTCATGTGGAATGGAAGCTCTTTGTTTCAAAGTATTGAAAAGCTATTGTACGATTCGGTTTGGTTGTTAAGGTTGGTAACAATTGTTTCACGTTTTGTAATTATTATTTAGTGGCTTTTCTTTGTATGCTTACTTTTGGAAGACACATAAATTATGTTACACATTTGAAACATTTCGGAAGGATTTTCAAAAAAGTAGTAGAGACAATTGCAATGTTAACTGTATTTGTTTAATTATATTTCAGGTTATTAACGCAGCATGTTATTATTCAATAAAGGATGTTTCAATATTTGTAGACTGTCTTCAATAGCTTAAATGTTTTCAACAACTGTCTTTGCAATAATTTTTTCGAGGGAACGTACAGTTTATATACATAGATATATTGGGAATACATAAAATTGTACGATAGAGGAAAGGAATGTATAATCTTCTAAAACAAATAATGATTATAAATAGGAATAAAAATATATAATGTAAATTAAATATATATTTTTTACTTTATATTAAAATTATTATTTATTATGTATTTAAGCTTAACAATGTCATGGGTGATCAAAATCCTGTAAAAGTTTATTATATAAGTTTCAATAGAGATGGCCATCTCTATTAACGTAGTCATATTAATAATTAAAATTTATTGCATGTATTGTTAGTATGCCGTTGGGTAACAATAAAGGGGCGTTATTCAAAATAAATTAAAATTCAATTCAATTAACGAAAATTTCTAAGTTTTCGTGAAAAAAAAAAATGCGTATTATAGGATATCAAACGTTTTCCAAACATAAAAATCATTCCTAATGGAAAATCGGTTATAACTAAACCTTAGTCTGCCTATACGAGTTAAATTTAAGTTAACTGAAGATATTAAAACACTATTCATGGTAACATCAAAAGGGATCGACGCGTTTTCTTTTCTAATCTGTCGAAAAATGAAGTTAAAATCAGAAGAAATTACTTAAAATACTATAGATTTCTTGAGGAAAAAACGGACAGCCTCATAACTGTCTTTACAAGCTGTTTCCTGTTTTCAGTATTTTTTAACACGTGCTAACATGAAGATTTGGGAGAATGGCGTCAGTGAAAATGCGAGCGCATAAAATAAAGAATACATGATTTTAAGTTCAAAAGACTGACATTATAATACATTATGATTATAATAATTACATTTAGTTTGCTTAATTGTATTTGCATTGCTAAGATATAATTTAATATTTTATCGTCTACTTCTATTTTCCGATCCAAACATAATATTTTAGTTTACTTAAGTAATTTATTGTTTTTTTTCTTTTAATATTTAATTTAATAGCTGATTTTTATGGAAGAATCGTCTATTTTTATTCTTTATTTATTTAACATAGGCTGCGTTTTTGTTTTTTGGACTGTTTTGCATGCGAAAATAAAATTGAATTAGGAATTTGAAGAAGCTATTTTTTTTTCTTGATAGCAATTATTTATGTGGTGGCTGGGGCTCAATAGTACGCTTACTTTACGCAAATTAATATTTATTATGAATAATTCTATTTTGTTGAGAACTTAATAGGGAAAAAATGTTAGCATATATTTTCTTGTTTATATAGGAATTATAATACAACGAACTACACTTAATCTAACAAATTAGAGCTGATCGTTAGCTTCGTTGCTAGTGATGTCTGAGTTCGATTCCTGGCTCTACTTTCTATTCGATTTATTTAAAATGAAACTTCGTTCAATAACTGAAATGTAATTAATGTAGATCAGATTGAAAATATAAAGTGTAATTTATAGAATTGGTCAAATGCAAAAAGAAGTTTGAAAAGTTTCATTATTGGTATCAAAATGTTCAACATGAAATGATGAATAACATATATCTTTTCAAATTTTTTTTTTAAAAATTTGAAGTTTTACACCCCTGAGACCCTTTTAAGGCAATCCATCAAATATATTAAGATGTTCATTATCACTTATTCTTTTGTTCCACCTTCTGTATGAAACAAATCCCAAATTACTTAAAGCCTGGCAAGATATATCACTTGCTCAAGAGTAAAGACTTTTATCCTCATACTTAACGTTTCTTAAAACTGTTGGAGCTAAGAATTACTCATTTTTCGATTGATATAACTCCAAAAGAATATATTCAGTGCCAAAACATATTAGAATTCTGTAGCTAACAATCCACCGGGAATGCATAGCCTTTTAAAAAACTTAATTAGTATTTCTAAAAGTTTAGTCAGAATATATTCGTAATTTACTTAACATTCCTTCTCGATAATGACCATTTGACTCGCTGTAGTTTAATAAACCGAGATGTTCATATTTCACGAAAACATTTTCTCGCTCTTCCACTAAAGGAGTGTTGAAGTTTAAGTCGTTCATCGAGTTCGACGGCACGATAAAGCATTCAGAATTTAATATTTGGTTTTCCAAGAGGAGAATATTGACCTCTGCTCGTATGCTTGACGAGCATTGCAGAAGCTCTTTATAGCTTACATTTGCTTGAAAGTAATCAAACGAGAATTTTCAGTTCAAGTATTATTCGACTGTAAAGATTACGTAAAAGAAATAAAACTACATTATTTACAAAGGAAATGCATCTCGTAATAATTGCATATTAATTACTATTTAATTTATTTAAAACTATTCTTAGCAGTCACTGTTGAAAATATATTCATGTGTAATTATTTGTGTATAAATGTAGGTTATATTTGTTAAACATGATTTTCATATGTGCAATATATTGCCTATGATGCTGACGATATTTGTTAATGATGTTTTCATATGTGTTTTTTATAGACGATATTTGTTAAAGATGACGTTTATATGTTTATTGGGGAGGGGAAAGCAAGGCATCGTAAAGTTTATTGAAATAACTTTCGAAACGGAGAAAGTAGAGGCCATTACGCCGAATTCTACAACGACGACCTTCGAAAGGTCAAAAAACAATGGGAGAAAAGTATAACTCTACTCTCTAGATGGTGACTATGTAGGGAAGTCTTAAAAATAATAAACAAAATATTAAGTTCCAATCTCGTTAATCTGTTTCGTAATAGTTAAACTTAAAGAAACCTAGGATAATAATTGAAACAGATAGATAGATAGATAAACTTCAATCTATGGCTTCCTGAAACTATATAATTCAATATAAATAGCTGTTTTTACCATATTATGTGCATAAGAATCCATTAACATGCAGAATAAGTTTTATCAAGATATATATCTCGGTTATTGATTAGAAATAACTAAGACTTTACGATACCCCCTTGTAATTATTTGTGTATGATATGGTCGATATTTGTAAAATTTCATACGTGTATGATGCAAAAAACACAAATGAAATTCATTTTTAGAAAATATTCTCAGCATCAAGCATATAAAAAAAAATCATCATTATTATGTATCGTCTCCTTCACACACATATGAAAATTATCTTTAACACATATCGTCTGCAGACGATTTTTTCAAAAATGAATGCAATTGCATCGTTTTTAAATTTATTTTTCCTTTGAATGCCAATAAAATATATTGTTTCTTTTTTTAATATTATATTGTTTTTATTTTGTTCTGCAAGTTGAATAAAGGGTTGCATATCAAAGGTCAATTTTCTACTTACTACACAGAATAACACAGCAGTATTTGGACCAACAAAGAGGAATTATTTGATTTTCGGACCATATCGCTGAAGTTATAGCATCATGTTAACAATTGATATTACGTCTGTAGAGCTATTTGAGAATTTATTGACAGTTTCATTAAAATCGTATGATGATTATTTTAAGAAAAGATTTAGAGCATCAATTTTTGAGTTCAATTTTTTTTTTTTGATTTCGTCGTAAAATTAAAACAATTACACTACATTTGTCAAACTATTAAATATCTTTTAAACATACTCTTATATGTGTTTATTCCAATTGTCAATGACAGCGAATAAGTGTCGTCGAACTGCATTCGTATCATGAATGGAATTCACAAAGTTCTTTTAAAAATAACTATACAGTAAAAAGAATTGATTAACGTGCGGAATAAATTATAGTAAATTAATCGACTAAAGTGATAGAAATCTTTTTTCCCCATTTAAAACTCTTAAAGATATTTTGATCATGTAAGATGGAGATTTAGAAATATTTTAAAACAAACAGCTCTAAAATGGATGATTTGCAAACAGCCACGAAACTTAATTAAAAAGTAACACATCCATGACTATAACTGTTTTTATTAATTATCCGATTTTCAAAAATTTCATTGTACCTGAAATTTACACGCGTCTCTTACATGTGACTCATTTATCAATGTTGTTCCTGGATATCATTAGTATTCTGATGTTCGAAGAAGACGGTGATCCACATGAAAACGAGAAAGAGTGTCACAGATTTTCACAATTGCCTTCAGTCCCGACCATTCACCTAGCTACTTTCACCTTATAGAAAATCTTATATTTCAGAAAAATCCTTTATTATAGGGACACAGCTAACCAGGCGAGTATTACAAAAATATTCCGGGTGTATGGGAGGGAATTCAGTCCAACACGGAGAATAAAGACAAATGGCATTTTATTCGCAAATCTTCAGGACAATATACAGGTAGCAGATGTTGGACATTAACAGCACAAACAGCTCCGTAACACTTTTACATGTTAGTGACACAGATAAAGAACTAAACAGCTTTTGTACAAACACTCACAGTTATATCAGCAACTTTCAGCATGCCTGCTTACTACTTCTCACTACGGATAACCTCCGCAGTAATACTCTGCTCTTCAAGAGCAGGCTACAACGATTTCCGGTATACACACGCTGCTTCTCCGCAATTTCTCCCGGCACGCTTCCCTTCCAAGTGCCGACAGCTCCCAGTCGATTTCCCGATCGATGTCTGCAACAAACTCCAGAAACAGACTGATTCTCTGTCTCTCGGCGTGTTTATACCTCTTCCGGCCAGGTGTGACATCTCATGGAAAAATTCAGAAAAAGTCTACAACTTTCAACCACGTGAGGATATCGACCCAATTCGAACATTTTTAGAAATTTTCCTTATGTCGCCAAAGTCGCCAACTTTATTGTCAAGTCACCAAAACGGTTGTCAAATTTGTCCCCTAGGCTAAGGGGTCATTGCTTAAACTTTATCTTTGTTTTTGTTTCTTATCTGTCATAAGAGAACCATTGTAGGGAAGCGTTATCACGTTTCTTAACAATGTTCTACACTAACACAGAAGGGTTAAAAAAAACTTTGCAACTTCTACCGTACATTTCAAAATATTCTGTATACCTCTTCTTAAAGATTTAAAGAGCATTTTTAAGGAACATTTCATTCGTTCTGGAGTTAAGGGGAAAGTTGTCATTAAAGTCTGGTGTCAATTGCAATCAACGTAACTTTTCCCTGAAAGGCTCTCCCGTTTAGTCACGCGTTGACACAAGTGCGCAGGAAGGGATGGGGACTATGCTAAAAAGTGAATAATGCATTAAATAGAAAATACAAACAGTTAGATAGAACAATAATCGTGAGAATCGGGTAACATAAAAAAAGTTATGCCTATGAGGGCATTAATTTCCAGTCAAACCTTATATGTCTAGCATTCATTTATATAAAAACTAACAAGAACAACTTAATTAATTAATGCTTCTTAAATAGTTATATGCACATGTGGGTTATTTTGTAATTCTCCAAACTCCTATTAGTATGTGTGATTATTTCAATATTTAGCAATGTTAATTAACTTAAGTTGTTTTTTATATTCTCATTAGAGTAAGTGAATTCACTTGAAACAGGCGCAATGATAGCGTACGAGAGTGATAAATGGAGTTGAAATTGGATGCTAATGACAGATTATTCTCGTTTAATTAAAAGAAGTATAAAAAAGTGTAGGAAGCTCATACGATATTTCATTCTGTTAACTAAAATATTATTCTTCGATTGGAATAGTGCTTTTGATCATATCGAAACATATGCGATGTGTAATATGCATGCATACTTATTAAATTTAAAGATCTCTAAAATTAATATCATTAGTAGCAATCTAAAATCATATTTTAGAAACGTTCCTCCCATAACATTTTGAATAAAAATAAGATATTTTCCGAAATATTTGATGATGTCAAACATGTTAATTCATTTGAGTATCCTCTGTGATATTACTACTTTATCTGCTTTATTGACCCGTTCAGGGCCATAATCAGGTATACGTCATCAGGCGATTCTCCTTTCACGGCCAACGGTATCGTTATGAAATGAGCTTTTCCGAGTCTGAAGGCCGTGTGAGATTTCAAAGAGGAACGTTATATTTAAGTTTTATATCATTATATTTTTAAATTATACAATTTTTTAGTTATTTATTTTTTTATACCTTTTACATTTTATTATTTATATTATTATATTACATTTTATTTGTTACAATTTATTATATTTATTTATGCAATAAAAGTCAATTTTTTGAGGTAAAATCTCCTACAATGAATGTTTCTAGCCTTTATTAGTCAACCACTTTCTTCTCGGGAAAGAAAACGATTAAATAGTACCTCTTTTTCAGAATAATAATACTTAGATTCCCTTTTTAAAATCAATAACGTAGTAATGAGTTATCAGAATTTTAATAAATGTAAAAAAAAAAAAAAAAAAAAAAATTCCACAGACCAGAAAAAGAAAGTAACCCCTCGAAACAGTCTTTTTTCTTTAATCTCTTTTATTCCATACAGTTACAAGAAATAATCTTTATTTGAGAAGAAAAGTAGAATGAATATTGCGCTCGGAAATTCGTAGTGGTGTTTCGTCGGGAGTCTTAATTTTGTCTTGACTATGTAAACTTGTAAATAAAAGATTTGTTGTTTGAGACCATTCATGCGCACACACATTTGGATACTTCCCTATGCATGCAGTGATTCGTTCATGTTTTAATAGTATTAAAAACCGTTCTTGAAAAGAATTCATAAAGGTTTTGGCAAGGAAGCTATAAATTACCAATACCTACTTTCAACACGGATTGATTAGCTTAAGAGTTGTTCAGAGCCATTTGTTGAACAATGCGCTTGATAATTTTTAGTATGAATCAAGCATTTCAGAGCGTTCTTGCAAATATTACCTCCCTCGAGGGGGGGGGGGGGCAATTGATTCTCAATGTTCCCTAAATTAACTTTGGAAAGAAACTTAAAATGAACTTTAACTGAATTAACTTAAAAAGTACTTCCTTAGATCTCTTCAATGCCCTCCGGTGGGCGGATCAACCCCATTGGGAACTAATATCCTAAAACCTCGATTGGTTGGTTGTATGTAATTTCTGGAGCTGACATATTCTTTATTAAGTTACTTCGGGTGTTTTGCAGAAAATAAAGAATTAGCAGTATTCTTTGCTACGTGATATCTTACATAACTAGGGTATAAAATATCTAGAAAAGGTCAAAAAAAGCTCTTATAGATATGTAAATAAGTATTGATTTGGTCTAGAGTATTTCTTGAAGCGAAACGAAGCATTGACGTTTACCAGGATGATGATTTTGAAGACTATGATGCGAAAAATTATAAAATCGTAAATACGAGGATTGTCTGTAAAAGAAGTTCCCAATGATTTTTCACAATGAAAAACATGTTTATTGGCATTGAATAATACATTGGAAAGCTTAGACTTTCCCCTAATTTTCGACACAATCGCCGTTAAGATCAATGCATTTTTGCATGCGGTGTACAATCTTCTTTATGCCTGAATCGTAAAACTCTTCCGCCACCCCACGAAAGTAGCTTAAAATCTCTTCTTTCAGCTCCTCTCCGGTTCTGAAATGCGTCCCATCGAAGGGTTTCTTTAATTCAGGGGAGAGATGGTAGTCACTCGGAGCTAAGTCTGGGCTATAGGGTGGTTGTGTGACAGTATCCCATCCAAATTTGTTGATGAGATCGGGCTGTGTGCGGAAGAGCGTTGTCCTGATGGAGACGCACTCCCTTCGTGACCATGTCTCTTCTCTTGTTTTGAATCATGAGGCGAAGGTTCTTCAACGTCTCACAGTAGCGGTCTGCATTGATTGTTGTACCGGTAGCATGAAAACACACAACAATAACCCCTTCCTATCCCAAAAGACACTCGCCATCACTTTACCTGTAGACAGCGTTTGTTTCAGGCTTCGGCGACCCTGAATTGTTCTTTCGTTTCCGGTGTCATGTAGTGAACTCAGGTCTCGTCCCCAGTGACAATAGAGTCCAAGAATTCCTAACCATAGGTTTTGCAGCCCTGAAGAAATTCGCAGGCCGCTTTAACAAGTCTCCGTTTTTGTCTTCCGTAAACCTTTTCGCGACCCACCTTGCACCTTATGATTACAAATAATTTCCCCCAGCGAATTTTTAAATAACGATTTCCGGAAGAAAAAACGAGATACTTTTTATATGCCTTCGACTTAAAAAAGATCTTAAATTTAATTTCAATTAAAAAATATTATTTATTTGTAGCATGACTCGCCAATATCTTCTTCACATTTACTGTAACAGCAAATGATTTCCTTTTAATATTATTCATATGATTTCATATTCAAGTTATTGTTATCATGCAGTTGAAGTTCTGTAATAATTTGGATTTTGGTACGAGCATATTGAGTGACACTTGCTGAAATTTGTTAATATTTTTATATGATCTAATTATTTTTCCAAGTGTTTCAAAGTAAAAAATTCTGAAATTTTATTATATGATGAGTATAGTAAAAACAATTTCCCCTAAAAACAAGTCACTTTATATTTTAGGTCCCCATGGAGCAACAAAATCTAAATAGATATAGGTAAGACTGAAATCACATATTGCTCTATAAGAGTAATAATTTATTCCCGCCTTTTTTCTGTGAAGCGAAAAAACAGTGCACTGTAACGCTCAATTCAATCGCAGTGTCATTTGCGTGACCAAAGACGTTAAGAAGAACCATAAACGAACCAGAAATGATAATTTTCATCTTTCGTCGTCTGAAATAACCCCGAGAAAATAATTTTCGCAACCGTTCAATGCATGAACAATAAAACACAACGATGTCTTTTTCCGCAGCTCGGGAAAGAAGGCAGCTTTCACGGTTGCAGTTTAATATCGAAACTGCTTTTCCGTCGCGCTCTGACGTCATTCATCACATACATACCTAGAAGCGAGAGAGAAAGAACGAAGGAAAGAATGAAAGAAAGAAGGAAAAGAACTGGAAGTTCGTCGATCGGTAAGAAATAAAATCGGGTCTCCCCCTATAAAAAATACCTCTAATTCCCCTCTTCCGTTCCAATCTGTGTTCTATCATCCGACCCGAGAGCTAAAGGAAATCGATTCAAGATGGCTGCTCTTAACTGTAACCGTCGGCGACACGCTTCCTCCTCCACCGCCCAGCCAGGCGGCTGCGCGCGGGAAACTAACTTCGTTCTAACTTCTTTTTTTTTCTCTCTTTTATTCTACTTCTTCGACCGTTTGAACCTCGTTGAAATTTTTGTGACGATATTTCTTTTCTTCCCTTTGTTAGTTCTTCTATTTTATTCCCTTTTTTTATATTCCGACACCCCCACCCCTCGTATTTCTAACCACTGTTATTGTTATTTTGTGAGGTGAAAAATATTATTCCGTCGGGAGTTTCCCTTCGAAAAGGGTTGGTGCATCATGGGAATTTTCTTTCATTCCTTCTTTTTTGGCGGGCTTAATTCTTCCTTATAAATTTTTTTTATCCTTAGAAAAAAAAAAAGAAAAAGGCGAGGGTGTTAGAAGAGCTATTCAAAAGAGAAGAAGAAAAGTTTGGGTTTTTCTTCCACTTCAATAGTTTTTTCCGATTCTTTTTTCTAAAAAAAAAGGCAGACAAATTTGGGAGGAATATTTTAGCGGAGCAGAACGGTTTGATTACACATTTCTATCCTCCAGGGTAGGTATAGAATATTTCCAAACCTTCACTCCCCTTTACTTCCTACTCAACGATAGAACCATTGTTTGAGTTTAAAAACTTTGGATACCTGAGTGTTTGAGTGTAAGAAAAAGGATGTATTAAATTTTGTTCAATACATTTAAAAGAGCTGTGTTCGACACTTGCATAGATACCAAGAAAAGTTGCGTGAGTTTTCCCAGAGGTTACAATAAATATTTCAGTTTATCTTAATCATACATATCTTCGTTGCGTGATTACAATCGAGAAATTGCGTTGTTAGGGGAGGCACAATAAGAAGTTCGTTTCATCATAATTATGCAGATCTCTGGAAATTGCAGTAATAAAGTTACATAGTTGAAGAAGATAAAACAAATGATTCAATTTATCTTAATTATGCAGACTTGTTTAGTGATAACAATTACGAACTTTGTTGTAACGTTATTTACGCATGTGTTACAGATTTCTGTGAGCTAAGAGAAAGCTTCCCAAAGTTAGACATCGCTGCAAGAAAAGCGAAGGAAATAAAATTTATATTACGAAACCATCGGCTTGAAATAAAGATTATATACCTATAATTCTGTTTTTACACGAACATCTTTTACACGATTTTGATTTAACAATAATCAGAGAAAAAACTTAACTCTCTTTTTCGAAGACTTATTTAGATTTAATACGATGGATCCAAATTCTAAGAAGGAAATTTTACTTTAATTTTATTTTTATAACTACGACATTGGAGACGAGGAATTGGAGGCGATTTCCATTTGTGAGAATTCCTAGAATTTTATAACCTCAAAATGGAATTTTGTCTGCATTTTGAGTTAGGTGTTCAAAATGAAAACACGTGCGACACTTGTTTTGATTTGACTGAAACGTTTCAGACGTATCAAAACAAGTGTCAGAAAAAATTATTTAAACAAATGGTTTCCTCTCAACAGAAAGAACGGTGAGAACGAACGTGTATATGGCAACAATTAAATCTTTATTATTATTATTTTTTTATCATACCTATGTTTTAGTCTCAAGTCCAACGAGGGGTGTGATATATTTAATTATTAATTTTTCGTTAAAGTCAATAAACTGTAAGTATAGGTTTAAATTTTTTGTTTTATTAATTATACCTGAAATATTTTTGTTTCTTTTCATATAATAATTTACTTTATACGATACTGAGCAATCTTTATGAAATAAAATGTTTAAGATCCTAACGGGGAAACTCAAGGTTTATTGTATTATTTTGGCTGATTTTATAAAACTGTAATTAATCTTCTATTTCTCCATAGATGCAATACGTTTTTTTACACGAATTTTCTTACACATATTCTTCGGGAACATATCTACCGTTAAAAACAGAATTAAATGTATTTGTTTCATTCAGCAGAAATATTACGGCTTTAAACATGCTAAAAGATTGAAAGCAACAATTTTTTTTTGAGGAAGACAGAATAAAAATTTTATATGCTATCAAGGGTGAGTAATTTAGTTTTAGAAAAATATAAAATAACAAGTTCTTAGCCTTCAAATCACAGTAATGAATATAATGGGACAAATCAATAGGTATGTTTTGAGAACGACTTCGTTTTGATGAAAAGCTGAAGTTTAATACGAAAGATATTCCGAAAGTAATTTTCGCCATTTTTTTTCGTAAGGAAAACTTATTGCATAAAATAAAACTATGCCATCCTGAGCTATACACCTTGCACTATTTTTTGAAAGAGTCGCAATTGACACTGAGGCATTTGTTGTAGCGTGCAATCAGTTTGAAGAAACCACTCTGACGAAGCTTGATGCCCTGCCATGCAATGAATTGTCATACAGCCTTCTCCATCTCAATGTTGTTTTGGATGGACCTGAGAACAAATAATACGTAGTGTGGATGCCGCGTCTCACACGTTATGTGCATATTCTTTTAAATATGTCCTGTACTATCTAGCAGTGTTAGTTTCATCCGTGGATGCGGAGGAACATCCACTTCGATCTTCATCCTCTACACTCTTTCTTCCTTCAATAAACAAGCAACACTAGAGCCCAACCATTTTAATATTTGAGGAGACAGAACCTGTCCACCATACACGATATGTAAGCGTTTGAGGATGAGTAATCCCACGTGCCCATTCATTCAGGATAACAGCACGCACTTCCATTTCCGACCAGGCTGTCAGCTATGTTTCGGGCCCGCTGGTGTGCTGCTATTCCCTTTTCTTCATTACTATACGCATGCGTTATTCATCCTCCACTGATGCTACTTCCGTCTTTGAACCAGAAAAGGGTGTATTCTTATAGCTATTGTTTTTTTCATCTGATGTACTTTGTGCTTTTTCAGAAAAATGATGATACTTTCTTTCGGAACATTTCTTCTTAATTGTATCTCATTGATTAAAGTTTCTCTGGACTGAATAAAAATATTTAATAATTGAGATTATTTGCTACTTTTTACAGTTTTGAATTTACTAAAAGAATATGAAATTTAAGTTTTTTTTTTTGTTTATGATAGTAACGTTTTAGATGAATAAAAAACTTAAGTCACTTGATTTAATACTTGTTGTAAATTAGACCTTGTTTTAAAATCTGCTGGTAACAAACTTAACAGTATCGGATTACGGTCAGGCGACAAGAGCGACACCCGAGAAGCTCTATATTTCCATTTTCTATCGTTGTGTGATTTAGTTGTTGATTATGTCGACATTAGAATTGGTAGTTCCAATTAAGTGTCGTCCTTGTCACTTGACTGAGGTCGAAAATTACGTGGTCCGTAGCCGATAGCCCTCATGTTGCTTCTCAATGCGATGTTAATAAACTATCATATTACACTATACCACGTGATGACTTTGAGTCCTAGTTCACAGTTAAAAATGCAGTCCCTTCTACAATTCCCTACAACTCTAGAAGAAATGGAATTCGTGCTCAAGATTTGCTTTGAACATCGCGTTCAGGAAATTCACGACTTTAATCGATGGACTAGATTAGTCTAATACATATTTATGAATTTTAAAATTGTGAATTATTCAACTTATTTGTTTGTTGGACATTTTCTCACTGTTTATTTCTGCCCGACAGAAAGTTCGCTTATTACAACAAATATACATCTTAATTCTGAACCAGACATAGAGTGTATTCAACATCTGAGCAGGATTCCTACTCTCCATATTCATTCCTCGGTGCCGTAAGGAATAAGGTAGCCTAGAAGTCACAGTCGCGAACTCATGGCCTGCGTTTTATTCTTCTAGACTTGGGTACTAATCCTGATGCGACTAAAGATCCGCAGTATAGGGGGCTGATGCACGTTAAATCTGTTGAGTCTCCAAGTCTTTTCATGCTGTGGTGTGGAAATTTGGAGAGGGTGGTGCCAGCACAGGTGTCGTTCTCATCACTTGACCGAGGTTCAAAATTACGAGGTCCGTCAACAATAGCCCAAATATTGCTTTTAAGAGCGACGTTAATAAAACAATCAATCAATTGCCAACGTGAGGATTTGTCCAGATAGATTTAACGTCCATGAAACCCGTTGACGGTTAGCGGAATGAGTACTGGAACGCATAGTATTACTGAAACATTGCCGAACAATGTGCTCGAGGCCTTGATCATTTGGCTACCATTGCCTTAAGTAGTTCAGTTTTCTAATCTTGAGAGTTTTTGAGCTTTAGAAGAAAAAAAAAAAAACAAGATTATCTGAGAAAAGTTATGTTATTGGGAAAACAACCAAGTTAATTATATTTAGACTAGAGCTGAAAATTGGATAACCTGACTTCAAATCTAAAGTCTCGGAATAATTATGATAAGTGATGAAATTTCGAATTTATATCCACACACATGTAATCTCTTATTTATCAATACCTTTGCGAAGAACAACATTTTTTGATAGTAATTCCAACACGCGATCTTTTACAACACATATTCCCTATATTGCACTTGAAAAAAGCTCATTGGAAGATTTCTATTCTTTTTTGTAAGTGAAATGGATAACTACGGGATTTATGCAGTTGCATTTGATTTTTATAATGATTCAATTTTCTTTGATGGAAAATCAATTTCTAGTTTATAAATATTAGATCGTTTTAGACAAGGAATAAAAGAAAAAGGGTTATTGCAGACAAATTGTCTGAATTTTTGAGCAGATCTTTCCTAAATTGTCTGAATTTAGCAGATCTCTTAATTCGTTAGTCGGTATCCCATACATCTAATTATAATCCTTGTATGAGAGCAAAATACTTCTTTAGTCGACACAAAGCGGGAACTGTGGTATAAATTATGAATTACCAACCAATAGCTTACCTACCAGATTATTATAGCTTCTATAACACTTTTGGAGTTTGTTCTTTAGTGAGTAGGAAATGAGTGATTGTTTATTAATGTCGCACTTAGAAGAAACACGTTGGCGACGTTCCCCGTGATTCTGAACCTGGGGCAAGTGAACCTCTGGCATGAACGAATAGTCCCAAAGTAGCTCATGCATGTCGTAAGAGACGAATAAAATGGGTACCCAGGGTCTGGGGGTACAGCCGGGGAACCTGCCCTAGGGGATTATACCAAGGGACTGGATCCCCAGGTTGGGGTACCTCAGGAGCTGCTTTCTTTAATTAGGTATGGGCATTATGATCCCGAGGCCCCCTGGTAATCTTTTTTTATCCTATGGGGGAAAACTGTCTTTGATAAAACACAGATGACGCACTACTCGGGATACCCTAGCGATCCTTCTCTATTTTCGACCCTCCTTCTTGTCAACCAATTTTTACCCTTTTTTTAATTTTTGCAAACACCTAAATTACAGCTTTACCTTGTTTGACGCAACATGGCCCCATCTGGCTCTTGTATCACTCACTCACTCATTCTTCTTAGGTCAAGCGATGAGGACGACACCAGAGCTGGAACCTTCTTCACCAAACTTTTGGGTAGTATGAAAATGGGGCTCGCAATAGAGCTAGATAATGCATTAGGGAAGTAATTTTCACACTGAAAATCATATTCTGGAACACTTTTACTATTATAATGTATATAAAATCTTAAGAATCACAAAGAAAACCTTTTGAGCACAATGTATAGTATCTATTGCAAAATCAAAGAAATAATAGTTTTAATTATACAATTAAAAAGGATAAACGATAATTATTTATATTGATATATATAGTGAAACATTATAACAGTAATAGGAATATATTTTTTTAAACTTTAGCTCTGCATAGAATTTCAAATGCTGAAAGAAATCCTAGAATACATTGTAACAACAAATCTTCATATGCATCATTACGTTCTGAATCCACGCGAAGAAAAATTGCTTTCTCCAACAATTTCATCACAACCAAAAAATGTGTTAATCCTTCTCCGCATACCAATTTTTATCACTGTTCGATTCCTAGTATTCCTTGCTTCATTTTAATGTCGAATTCTGATTTTTCATACGAAATTCCGCTTCGAAGCTTAGAGGATTAGGGCACGACTGCAAAGTCCAGGAATTTACATGTTTATTGAATCAAGCGGGTTGTTTTCTTTTTCGGATCACTTATCCAAATATTCATGTTTCTTCTGTTGCTGTCTGCAGATATTTTCTGATGTTTATTCTGCCAGGTTACCTTTACAGTATTTTTTTTTTGACTGTCGAAGAAAACTGGTGAAAGCAGAATAATTTCCGTTAGCTCACGAATGTCGTTTCTTTATATAGAAACATAGAACTTCTAAGAAATCTTTTCCTGCAGAAGGAAATGGTAATCTTTATATAAAATGTAAATTTCTATACATGAATATATTATAAATTTTCTTTTTAAAAATGGTCTTTTTTTATTGCATTCGTGGAAATTGTAAAACTGTTTTCTCAAATCTAGAGGGAATAATTCACAAAAAGATTGAGAAAAAAAATTGTTTTCTTTAACTCCATTTATTGAAAATGTTGTTTATCATAGATTGGATTCTAATTTAAAAAATGTTTTCCCGTCAAAGTTTCCACATGGTATAGTACGATTAATCCAAGATAAAAACTCTTATATATTACATTGAACAATATAGCGGTTCTGAACCACATTTAGCCAACATACTCAGTATACCTTCACTAATAGAATAAGACTTCAGTATATAAATCAGATTAATTATGACAAGAGCCAATCCGGTTTAATCTATCTTAGAATCAATAAATTTGAAATAAAGCAATACATACTTACAGAAAGTCATCTTTATATTGAACAAATCAAGTATGAATCATATTTACAGAAGATAAAAACGTCAACTTTGTGAGAAATAAAAGTGCTCTTATAGTTGTTTTATTGATTTTCACATTTAGACAATGTATTGCTGTATGCCATTTGTCACTGATGATAAGAAATGTAACAAAGGCATTGTACAAAATATTTTTGTAAAGTCTCCTCTCCCCCCCTTTCCTTTCATACATTCTTACAGCTTTTAGAAAACTTCAATGAAGAAAATAATATTTCAAAATAAGTGTGTAAAGTCATTAATTATTATTACGGAAATTTGCAGTTTGCTTCTCAAATTAAAAAAGACTTCTTCGTGCACAGTTAAGGTATTTGCCTAAGATGAAAAAAATAATTTTTTATATGCATTATACTATAGAATATGGTTAAAAATTTAAAATAAAATGTAAAATTGGACTAAATTTAAAATTTTTTAAATATTTTAGCTCAAATATACATAAAAATAACAGGAAAACGTCACTTGTGCAAAACACCAAAACTAAAATTTAAATAGAGATATTTCAATTCTGTAAATTGTTTTATGATTAATTGAATCTATTTCAAGACTTGTGTCTCTCTCACATTTATAACCCTAATAATTAAATATTTATAGGAAGTGGTACTTTAACATACAGAAAAACCGTAAATATTTGTGACAATGTATGACTTTTATCAACAATAAAATGAAAAATAATAGAGTTATAAGGATAGGAGAGGTTTAAAAAACAAAGTCACCTTCATAGAGTATTCTATGTAAGTTTCATACATTATATGCATAACGCTTTTCAATATGATGTTTTGCGCTGAAGCAAAACATGAGCATCTTGATTTTGAGAAAATGCTAAAAATACGTTTCAGCATAAAAACTTACCTAATTAATTAAAAATTTAACATTAAAAGGCCCCTGATTTGTAAACTTCATTATCAGTATTACTTAAATCAGTTATTTTTTTCTTCTTGATGGCCTTTAAAACTTTAAATTTGCAACAGTTGTTGTATGGCTCTTCGAAACCCTGATTCGATTGTTATCCAGCTTTTCGTATCCCTTTACAGTGAAGTAGCTCGGAATTTCAATGTTCAGCTTATTTAAGACTTTTAGGAAGCCTTGATTCCTTTGTTAAATTCTATAATTGCATCATATGCACCCGATTTCGCAGTGTTCAAACAAACAAAAACTTCTTTTGGTACTCTTTGTCATACTACACCATTAAGAGATTCATTGGCATTTTGGGTCTTGGGAAATTCATCTTGCATGTTGGAAAATATTTAGAGGGCGATATTACGTAAAATATCAACGTAAACATACATTTAAGTTCCATTTCCGGTAGCAGAATGCTACTTCCAGTTCTAAGAAATTGACAAAGACTATTATTAAAATGCTTCTAACTCAAGTTCTAAGTAAGGTAGAAACAAAATTGAAACTATTCCAGAAAGCTAAGAAATCAGGATTTAATAATAGACAGTAAATAAAAATAGACATGTTGACCAAAAATCACGTTTTTAAAGTAGGCAGATACCTTAAAGGGTTCCAACATAAAGGTTCTAAAGAATTTCATTTTCTACGCTTTCACATGCTGCTGCTTGTAAATTTTGTAGTTAAATCAGACTTTACATGTTAATGAGAGTTCGCTGGAGTGTTAAATAAGCATTCATGTACAAAATTAGCTGCGTTAAAATGTCTGTCCTGTTTAATTAATTTTGCATTTCTCTTTGGGGCTATGAATTTGAAATGTGTGTTTTTATTTGATTTGTCTTACGACTTTTAGGGAGTAGCGGTCCTTTCTTGGACCCCACTATGAATGGAACACAGTGGGTCTGACTGGGCACAGTGGGATGAATCAATAACCCACTGTGTTCAATCTTACACCGAAATTTCTCCTACAAACAGTTCCACTATTTCTTTTGGAGTGGTTACGAGTAAATGGATAAATTCGCATAAAATTGAAAATTATGCTCTGATAATTTATTACTTATTTATAATTTTTGATATTTCTTTTTGGTTTTGCTAATGTTCAACAACCTTGGAAGATGGACAGAAAACTCTCAATGCATGAATATTTCCTTCGTTCGGTAAGAAAACCACTGAAAGGTCTCGATTTCATGTTCATACTTCAAAACATTTAAAATACTTAACTATTGCATGTACCCATTTAGATTTGGCCGATGCGTTACAACGAACGATTGGTTCAGCATCTGTTTTTCAATAATGGAACAACCAAATAAAATAATTATTACGAAAATATTGATTAAAAAGTAAGCGAGGAAATCCCGCTGAATGCATGTAATAAAAATATATAAATCCATGAAATGTATCATTCTTATATATACTTGAAATTCCATTTCAAAATTCCATTTCAATTTAAGGTAGATTAAATATGTAAGAGATGTAAAAGAGAAACTTAAGTTGCATTTGCAATAAGAAGTATTATGAGTTTAAGAAATAAGTTTTTCTTACTCAAGTATTCATTGATACCTTTTACAAAACAACCATGTATTTATGTAATTTTAAATTCCTTTTAAGATAATTTTTTATAAAAAATAAACTTTAAAATAAAGCGAAACAGAGGAAAAATTTGGTAGTATGCTGACTGTGGCATCTAAAGACTTACAAAACATAAAAGTAAATCATTTTGAAGAAAATATGTTTGCTTATAAAGAAGGAAGTTATTCAGCTAAAAATATTATTACAAATTTGAAATTAATTATAAGAATATTGTTTTCTGTGTGAAATATAAGGTTTTGGTATTTTAATTCTGTATTTTTATGAATTAAATATAACTCTAATTCAAATAAAAACGTGTCAGTAACTTTCTGGCTAATATGTATTGCATTATATACTTTGTTCAATGCACCCATAGTACTAGTAATGGAAATAAATATAAAACAAGTGCAATATTAAATTATATTACTATAAATATTATATTTGTAACCATACCTGAAAAATATTCTTTATGTTGAAAAACAACATTCAGAAAATGCAGAGAAATAGAGAAAAACGTAGAGAAAAGTAATATACAGAGGAAAACTATACAGCCAGTTTTCTTAGTGGAATATGTGTTGTTTACATATTAATAGAACATGTTAATGTTGGTATTTAGATTTGAATACAAAGTGTATTCAAGAATTAGAGCAAGTGAAGACAAACAAAATAATGTATTATTAGTGAATTGATATATTTAATATTGATTTTAAATAGTTTGCAATTGTACTATTTCGTAGAATTTGAGGTGACCGTACTAAGCAAGTTCTTATTGGTCCATTTTACATCCGGACAAGTTCCTCACGAAAGACAGCCTCACTCCCATGAATAATCAAGCAACATTTCTGTTTCCCTTGAGCTTTAACTCAAAAAAGTCCGATCATCTGGAATTCCCTCCCCCCACGCACCATATGTATAGATCTTCACACAACTCTTCATGTTCCGGTTGGGGACAACTCTTCACACACAACTCTGGGCTCACACAACTCTTCCTGTTCCAGTCATCAATAGTTGTGCTAATTAATTCAGATATTCCACACCAAAAAAAGTAACATGTCTCACGATTTTGATATAGTCATAGCCAATTTCTTCCACAAAATTTTCAATGAGACCGGACATCGTAGATCTACTAAACGTCCGACCAAAATGTTTTATCTGAGGATATTGTAATACATTTTCTAGCTTTCGACTAGCACCAAAAATGCCGATTTCCTCCGCAAATCTAAGCGAGACAAGCACTGTATCTAACTGTAGATATTAACTTATATTTTAAATTAATTACAACAAATTAGTGTAAATTGTTATCTCTAGGTATCCTGTTAATTAACGCAACCTAAATAAACATTAGAAGCCAAAAATTGACTAATTTTTCAGATCAATGTTGCAAGCACAAAAGAATCCACAGTGGAATTCCTTTGAAAAATTTTATTACAAATCTTAAAATGTAGCTTGACACTTATGGTGAGAAAAGTTTCTTAGATATGAATCTCATAGAATATCAAGCTTAAAGTGAAATGATTCTTATCGAATTAAATAAAAAAATAATTGTGCATGTTTCATGCTTTGTAATATAGAACTGCCACGAATAATAGAACAAATAAATATTCAACCGATTTCCGAAACACTAATAAGCACTAAGTAATCCGCAATATATTAATTGATGCTTAAATTAGAGACTTGTTAAAGTGCATATCATTGCAAGAAATAATACAAAAGTAACTTTCTTCGATTATTAAACGAATTTTTGCAGCCATAATATTTGTATATTTAACAGCTCGGTTATTACATACACTCGAGACAAAAACAGCAATTTGTATTAATCATATTCGAACGAATCAGATATCTTCAGACACCCACTTTTTACCATACGAGTATTAATGTTAGAAAAGAACTCGATGTTATAATCTCAAAGTAGGCTGTTAAAACCACCATTAAACTAAAACTTAACAACTTCTTAATATCGATTTCAGCACATTTCATATTAAACCCTTCACGTTAAACTTTTTCCTTGTCAGATATTAGTTTTCTCCTTCCCACTTACATATAACTGAGTTAACACTTTTACGAAGCACTTGTGCGCCGAAGAGGAAATAAACGAAACGTAAAAATGTTTACTGCTCCAGAAAATATCCTCCTTATCCCAGAACTTACATTCCTTGCGAAAACACGAGCGGCCTCTCGGCCAAAAAAAGTGCGCCAAAGAACATCAGAGCCTTAAATTGAAAAACATTTTTCTTCCTTTAACTCCACAAGCCCGTTAATATCTACACATTCCCCTTTACCATCTCCTGTTTTCCAGGGGACATTTGCATAAAACTCCCCCTTTCCTCTTCCCAATTAACCCATTTTTCTTTCCCGTTTTGCTCCAGGAATAATGAAATTAAAAATTATTAATCGTGCCATTTTACTCGCCAAGCATCCTCACTTTGACATTTTTTCGCTTCTCGTTTCTGCTATCGGAGTTCTCCAGGATTGTTTCCCAGAGTTATGGGAAGCGGAGAAGAGAGATAATTTCTCGGCTTCAAACCGAGGAAGGATTTATACTTCACCGCTTCGGACATATGAGTGTAATTTGAAAAACAAATTTTAAGCATTTTCTGCCATTCTTGGAACGCGTGAGCTTACAGAGAAGAGGAATAACCCTTCCCTTATTTTCCTCTTTTCTACAAATTCCTGAGGAGACCGTATAATTCGGTAGTGAACAACAAAGATTTATTTAAATTATATATATTTTTTGTGAATTTTGATATGCTTGGAGATATGTTATAAATGAAAGGCTTAAAGTATGAAGGTGTCAAAATTTAAAAAAATGAGAGAATGTAATAAAAAATTTGAATTATAAGAGTAATATAAAGAGAATGGTTTAGTACTGTATTTAAATAATTAAAAACTCATTCGAAATACGATAAGACTCAACATTAGAAAACCACATTTAGGTAAAATTGAGCTACATTTATTGTAAATGACAACGTCTTTTCAAACCAGAACATAGTTTATTACTTCAGTTAGGTATACTCATGGCATTCAGATCTTTAAATTTCTTACCTCAAAAATTGTAGATAAAAAAACTAGATTGATTTAACAGTGCTTTCTAGTATCTAAATCTTCACCGACAATTTATATTTTAAAATACTTTTAATGTCTTTGTGAAATTCCCGCTCCATAAAAAGATAAACAGCTCAATGACTACGCGACCTATTGGAAGGAGATCTCACTGGAAAATTCTAAATCTTCAGAAAACCGTTTGAAACAGAGTCGTGTTATGAGTGAATAAAAATAATTATAATAAAATATGAATATAATTGTAAAAGCCCAAAATTCTATCACCAAACAAATTACTGGCGCTTGCCGGTGTATACGAAATGTAAAACATCAAGCTGCTCTAAAATACCTCTCTATAAAACAATTTTTTACAAAAATTTCCAAAAAATTCTTTAAATAATATTATTAACTCTGATAATAAATCCTTAAATGAAATTGAAAAATCTACATCAAATCATCATACGGGGGAAAAAAATCAAGAAATATCTTACTTGGTTAACTCCCACTCCACATCTTGGGGAACCAATCAAAATTCAGCCTTTTCCTCAAACGTGATGAACTTCCAACGTAACTCATAATACCCGTCTTTAACTAAAGTGCATCCAAAAATTCTTCTCTTAAAATTTTCTCAAGCATTTGTAATTTTTCAAAGTAAAATCTAAGTACTACTATTTTTTCTAACTTCTGGGAAAACGTAGAATATTTCTATTTACTGAGCTATAAAATCTAAAACGAAGCATTTTAAGGAAGTATTTTCAATGGCAAAGATAAATATAATTTCTTTGCTGAAGATTAGCAATTAAGTTTTAAAATTTATTAAAAAAACCTTCAATAAGACTATTATGTCACAATTACATTACATGCAATGTTCTTTTCGTATAATATCAACGTCAAATGTGAGCGATGACACACATTTTTTTTAAAAATAGAAAACATTCGGCAAGAAAAATCTGTGAATATGCAAAATACAGTAAGACGATTAAAAAGACGATGCATTTCTTCAATTTTTAAATTTGAAGAACTGGCATACTATTGAGTTTGAGAAAAAAGAACTTTTACATTTTCAACAGAATGCATAAGCGTTTAAAACAATTACTTGATATGATTGAATATGATAATTAAAGGTGAAGGAGTGTGTTCCTTCCTACGTTGTTTCCATCACATCGTTGGTTCGAGCTCTGATGCCACTAAGACCCTCCGTGTAGCTAGACTGAACGCTAAATTTGCTCAAGATCCAGAATCCTGCTGGCATGGTGTGAAAGTTTGGAGAGAGAGAGATGCCAGCTCAGGTGTCGTCCTCTTCATTTGACAAAGGCTCAAAATTACCAGGTCGATTGCCACTAACCCTTGTGTCGCTTCTCAGTGCGACTTAATAGGCAATCATGCAATCACAATCAATCTGATTGAAATCAAATTTTGATGAGCAAATATAATAATTTCCATATACTATTTTTCCATTTTCAAATAAAAAAAATTCATTTCTTTTCTTTAATCACAATTTAGTGACTTATATATCAGTGAAACTCATTCACATAATCTTATGTACCGATGACATTACTATGATGTAATTGGATTGGCCTACGAAAGTTAAGGTACAACCAGTCTTTTACACCTAATTTTAAAAAGAAAATTGAGCATAAAATTTCGAAATTTGAAAGAATGATGCCTTCAGCAGTTATTTATCGAATTTTACATAATTTTAATACAAAGTAGACTTTACAACTAAAGAAATACATCTTTTACTCAAGTTAACAGTTTGATAAAAAAAAAATAGTAATTTTTATGAAAAATAACTAAGGCTATGGATTTTAATAAAAAAAAAAATTCGCTCCTTACTTCTAATGCATTGGTTACATTGACTTTCCAAACCATAAATTTATAGTTTTCGGACACTGGAATAGGAAGCAACAGCTATTCACGAAGCAAGCTTTGTTCCAGCTCATTTAACGACTTCGGCGGTGGCTTTATGGCGGCTACCTATCTGCCTAGGAACTCCCAAAGATAATCTATCGAATTAAATTCAGAGATGAAGCTAGTCATTACATTTGCTCCAAAACTTGATCCACGAGTTATTCATCAACAAGCCTAGATCGGGGATATCGGGCATCATCATGCATTAGAATGAATTCATCACCCATAGCTTCATCATATGGTGTGACATTTGGAGCAAGGACTTTACCCTGATATTTCTCCATAGTCAGAGCTCCTCCATAAAAGACATATAGTCCAGTGTGACCATTCAGAAAGGCTCTTAACTCGAATTCCTTTCTTCCATAACTGTTTATTTTATCTATATTAAATCGATGGTATCTGATGCTTTCTAGATTGCGACTTTGAATCACACTCCAAAGCGAACCGTAACTCTTCCGTGATGAGTGAAAATGTTCAGAAAGCTAATTGTTCTCTTTCCCAACGTAAATGTTGGTATATTGGTCATATTTTTCTGAATTAAAATCACCTGTTTAAAAAATCAAATCCATCTTTAATGACGAAAATTTAAAGAAACGTAGTTTACATTTCACTGCTTTCTTTACAAATTGAATGTTTAGTAACTTACAAAGCTTATGAACAGAAGCATTTGATTTGGCAACCAGTTGCTGAAGTGAAAGTAAATTTGAATAATGCCGTATTTTCGGCAAAGAAAGCAACTAATGTGCTTAAATTTCAGCGGCCGACTAATTTATTTGCATATCCAACATGTGACCCCCTCGGTTACTGATTCTATTTTAAATTTGGTACCTGATGCTGATACGACCAGTGTAGGCAATACAACAACTTGATGGTATCAGTATTAATTTCAGAGTTAACCTGCAAATAACTCAACTACTTTGAAAAGGAAGTTAAGAAATTATAGCTATGCACCGATGGGATGTGTTGAAAACCTATTCCTGAGGACGAGGTTATCATTGATTGCACAATTTCTCGGGAATGTCATTCTTATTTTGATCTGGTATAGTTGCCATTTTTAGGGGTGGCTATGGAATCGAAAAAAATGTAATGCAATATTGATTCTGTTAGACTCTTAGATGCTCTTTAATATTATGCGAAGAATTTTCTCAAATCGCTTATAGTTCAAACATAAATCACAGTATTTTCAAAAATTTATACCTGTGGATAATAGGGCTACTGATTACCTGATATGGATAATATGGATGATTACCTAACATGGCAGCTTATGAGCTGATGATACCATTACCATTATTTATGGCTGTCTGGCATGCGAAATTTTTGTTTCAAATATTTATTATATATAATATTATGCTCATTCTACTGTATCTTATGTATTTTACAATTTTTTTATTATCAAGTGAACATGTCATAAAACAGACAGAGGAATGAGAGTTTGATTGATTGTGTTTTAATGTCACAATTACAAGCAACGTGAGAGCTATTGGCTACAGACCTCGTAATTTTGAGCTTTGGTCGAGTGATGTGAGTGAGTATTAGGAAAACAGGAGAAAAGAAAACATGAGAAATTTTCTTCTTTTTTTTATTTGCATTTGGCTCGTTACAAATGAAAATAAAATTCTTTTAATAAAAAATAATAAAATTGTGACTTTTTTCATTATTTCTTTTGCTTAAGTGAAGTAAAACTTTATAGAAACTGATTTCTTGGAAAAATAGGAAAGTAGACTTATTACCTTCCTACAAAAAAGGGTGTTTTGCAAAATTTAAATTTTAAAAGGAAAATTTAAAGTTAAAATCAAAATAAACCTTCTTTTAATAACTTAGAAGAAAGATATTACTAATATTGGTATAAGTTATTATTTTTTTTTGTCATTGTTTCAACATTACAACCGTAGCAATCTCAGTTTGAAATAAGAATGGCTGTATTGTATCAGGTACTGTATATATTTAATCATAGAAAAAAAGTTTCCTTTGTAAATGACTTCGTAAAAACCTCATAATCAATATATATATATATGTGTGTGTGTGTGTGTGTGTGTATGTGTGTATAACCTATACGATTAGTTTTTACTGTTTTCAACGTTAGTTTTCGAAAAACGGATTGCTGCTTGCTAGCCACAGTATAATATACAGCTTTAGAAATATCAATGACATGAAGTTCTTTAAAATTATTTAATATCAAATAGAACAAAAAACATTTTGCATTTTATATTAAAGCTACGAATTTAGCTTCCATTGAATTTAAGGAAATATATTTTTGCCTTTTGAACTTCCAAAAAAATATTGGCACATTCTCAAAGAAAATAATGTATCCGCTTCTAAAATGTCTTCATTTGACTTGCAGTCCCATCTAGAATCCGAATACATATTTAATAACAGACAAATATTTTTCAGATAACTTCTGGTTTCGAATACGTGATTCAATATATCAACAACTTAAGCCCAGTGATGATAGGTAAATGAGTAACAAAACTGTGACTTAGTTCTTGCGGCAAATGCATTATACGATCCTGAGCTCTTCGCAATAATACATACATTTCCAATTACAGTTCTATACGGAATTTGTTTTATCAGTTCAGTTTCATCCATCTCAGTTTCTTTTACTCTATCTATTAAGACGTGGCCGTGGTAGTCTAGTTGTCAGGGTCGTGAACTCACGGCCTGCATTGTCGTTCGAGTCCCGATGTCACTAAAGATTCGTCATATAGTAAGGCTGATGCACGTTAAAACTAATCCGGGATCGAAGTCCTCACAATGGTAGTAAGTGGAAACTTAGAAAGTGGGGTGACAATTCAGATATTCACGTCATTTGACCGAGACTCAAAATTGCGAGGTCCGTTGTCAATAATCTTCGTGCTGCTTCTAAGAATGACGTTAAAAATATAATTAATAAATAAAATATTAGGCTTGATTGAAAAGTAATGCCTCCATCTCCGAAATTGTTATATTTGTAGTTTGAGTTTAACAGTTTTTGTTGTACTCAAAAGCTGCATGTCTCATCGATGAATTGCATTAGTCACTTTTAGACGTGGCTACTATTATTTCCTTCGTACTTGCGCCAATGCATGACTAGTTGGGCAAACCTGTCGGAGACAGATTCCAGTGATGGCTGTTTACGCTAGTCTGTAACGGCAACTTTCACCTCCTCTCAGAAGGAAACTAATGTTTCTTAAGAGATTTTCGTCTAAAAGAAGAGGTGAAAGGTGTAAGGTACAAGTAGCAATACAGTTGGTAGCCTTGCTGTTTGTACCTCAGCTATATGAAAGTCACCATCTTCTAAAAGTTTCAGCACATCAACAACATCCGGAAACAAAGAGAACATATACATCGCATAAAAATATACGAAGCTTTAAGTTACTACAAAAAGTTTGAAAAATCATGTAACAAATGAAAATTATGAACAGATGGGCATTAATTTTCGGTCAAACTTCGTATATTTTGCAAAACTAAATAATAATTAATAATACTTATAATAATGTCATAAAAACTAAGACATCTATATCAACATCGAAACATTTTCGCCTGTAAAATTTTCCAGTTTGAAAAAAATTTAAGCTGTTATAATGTAAAGATGTCTCCCTCTACAAATGACCCCTTATTATATAACGTCTATGCTCAAAATGCACCTTCACCGCTCTTCAAGCGATCGATTCGAAGAAAAGGCGAAGATTCCCAAGAACGAATTTCCGGGGCATGTGTTGCTGAAATTGACTTCCAACTGCGCAATATGTAAGTCAGAAAAAGCTGTCTTGAATCTACGTGCTGCTTCCTGGATGGTCGAACGAAGATTTCTGGACGAATACACATTTTACGAGGAATATTTTTTCTGTGACGAATTTTATTTTATTTTGCATAGAAATACCTCGCTTAATCCTCTCAAGCTTTCAGACTGTTTCAGCCTAATCTTGAAGAATAAAACATAAATCCGAAACACCTTTTTATATAAAAAAAAGGCTCAATATTAACAAAAATGTTTTCAAATATATATTTTTTTTAAAAATAAAGCGAATAAGTTGTCCTATTCAAAGTTTTGTAAAGAAAAAATTTAACTGCCAAAAGGGCTAAAGTTTTTGAAATCATCATTAAATGATTCAGTTAAATAAAAAAATTAAAGCCAAATAATAATATGTCAAAGGAATGGAAATCTTTTAATTTATTCATTCTCTCACTCACTCACTCATTCATTCACTCAATCACTCATTTTCTTATTCGCTCACTAATTCATTCACTTATTCCCTCATTCGCCCATTCATTCATTTATACATTCATTCCCTCAATTTCTCATTCATTCATTCACTTATTCATTCAACCCCTCATTTATTCATTCGTCCAGTCATTCACTTATTCATTCAACCACTCATTCATATAGTCACTCATTCATTCATTTCTGTAGTCATTCACTTATTCATTTAGCCCCTCATTCATTGAGTCACTTATTCATTCATTCCTTCAGTCATTCATTTCCTCATTTACTCGCTCATTCAATTTATTCAGTAATTAATTTGCTTATTTATTCTCTTATTCACACACTCATTCATTCTCTAATTCACTCCTTCATTCATTCATTCACTCAAACATTCATTTATTCACTCATTCATTTATTTATTTTAGCAAGAAAATATATTCAGAAAACCCTTTTTTTAAATCCCTCGGAAGATAATTTTGTCGTTGACTAAAACTATAGACCCTTGGGGGCTTAACATAAGAGTAATATTTTGATTTCACAAACGGATAGAAGTAACCCTATTTTAATGAGATACTGGTTCTGTTTTTTACTAACTCATTTTTTTCCCTGTAAAAATATGCATCACATTTTATGATTTATAATACATTGCCTGACATATGCTTATTTCTGTACATTAAATTACAAAATAAATTAAATTAAAATTTTGTGGACACAGCATGATATACGGTTGTGCGTGTTATAGTCAATGGAACTTGTATTTATACTTGAATATTTTTCTAACATATTACGTTCTACATATTTAGGTATAAAAAGGTTTTCCTCAAATTATTTATTTCTTATTAATTCATTTTAACATGGTTTTTTAAACCTTTATATTCACATAGCAGCGTGACAAAATTTTGACTTAATCTGAAATAGTGACAGCGAATTATTTAACAAATGGATGATTACTATGAAAGTAGCCTTTCTAAAGTTAAGAAAGGAGCTTGTAAAACCTAAGAAATAGCTTAATTATTTTTCATAAATTATGAATCTATTAATGTAAAAATATTTAAATTTTGAGGGAAATATGTAAGCAAAGAGAAAGGTTTATGAGCTACACACAATTACATAATTGCTTGTTGAAAGAGAGAGGGATTAAATAACATTGGGCTATTTCTTAACTAAAAATCGTCAAATTAAGAACAAATATTCTTCTCACATAAAGGATCTGAACAACTTACTCAAATAGTTTTAATTTTCATAAAAGATTTACACATACAAATCAATATTAATAAAATAAAATCAATGTAATGATTCTAGCTTAAAAGTAAAAAAAAAAGCATATCTTGAAATAAAATTTTATTCATTGTTCAATTTTATCTGCCACCATAGTTTGCACATTAGAATCACCTCATTCTTATAGAGATTAATAGGAGACAGCTTAAAAAACATACATTTCAAAATTCATTTGAATTTGAAATGCCCCTCGGATATGTGAATTGATAATTAATTATTAAAAATTCGCAGCCCTTCAATTCTGACCATTTTCGGATCATAAGTTTGACCTCGAATGTTTCTTGAATAATTACAAGGGATTGAATTTAAGGGATTTATGATACGAAGAAAATAACTAAAATGTTTGGTATTTTACAATTTCACTTTTTCGTAAGTGTATTGAATTTTTGATACTTTCATAACAATAACACAGGAATTTTTTAAGAAATATATTTTCATAAATGGGAAAACATTTTTTTATTAATCTGGGCAAGAAAATGTTCAATAGAAAATTTTATATCGCTATAACTCATTTACATAGGCTACTCAATTTTAAAATTCTCATAAGTCAATAAATAGTAAACAGAATTTTACAGGATATAAATTTGCATAATTTTAGGTTAAGAAATCAGGTACAAAAAAAACCCCTTTGATATCTTTAATGGGAAAATTATTTCTACAAATTAATTATATTAATTAAATCAATTAACCAACCCATCAGCATCATGATTTAGTTCTTTTTTAGCCATTAAGAATGATATCCAGTTTTTTCCAGCTGCGATGATAATAGCGAAATTTATTCAGGATACCCCATTTTTTAGGTCTGTTCGTTAAAATATTCATTTGATTAAAGCTACTACCATTTGAGGCATTAAAGAATTCTGATACTAACTCACATAGGAGAGAAAATTTTATATTTAGTTATAATCTTGTTCACCCAATGTTTTTGAAACAGCAATTTACTAACTATGGATTGAACATCGTAATTTCATTATATTTTCAATAATTCAAAACAGTATTTTAATATAAGATTTTCTCTAATTCTAAGTTAGAATACACTAATAAGAGTCGTGTTAGATATTGTTCGTTTATATATAGAAATGTTATACTGCGCATTAAATATTATTTCGAAAAACTTAACGCTGATTTGGAATGACATTAAGAAAGGAAATAAGTATTAGTGACATGGAAGAAAGAAATAGAAAATTATGATTGTGTGTGCTTAGAAACGTAATTACAGTCAATTGGCAATGAAGTTCGCAATTCAGAGTTAAGGAGATAGTGCTTTTACGACAAGTACGACACTTGAGATAGCACTCACTTCTCAAAATTTACTGATCATATGAGTACTCAAAGATCCAGGAAATTAATTGAATTTAGTAGTGTCAATTTGAAGTTACTCACAAGTAACTACATGTTATAGAATTTGAATAATATCAAATGACAATGGTAACACCTGGACTGATGTCTTATTCTCATATACTTCAAAATGAAAAGATTAGTTATGTTTAATGTTCTGCTGCTTCTATTATTACCAAAAGTGGATTTCGGTAATATTGTACTTGGAAGCAGGTTCAACTATCCACTGAATATTTGTATATATAATATTTAGCTTTGGTCATTGTGTACTACAGCTAATTTTAATATACAATAATCTTCTCTGTGTTCTATACATAATTTCTGCTGAATTGAAATGTAAACTCAGGGCTTATAGCTCTCACCTGTTAGTCTAGAACATGTTCATTGTTACTATATAAGAAAAAAAAAAGTAAGAGTATTATATATTTATATATCATCTATTTGAAAATAATCTATTTATTTAAAAACCATACCTTACCATCAAACGCAAAGAGCATAGTTCAATCTCACTCTAAATGTCATGGTTTCCGATTCCCATTTTTATTCTCTACCCTTCATGTGCCGTTCCATTATAATCTCGTTCATTGTGTGTGTTTAATTATTTATTAACCCACACTTATAGAAGTCACATAAGAGCTACTGGCAACAGACTTCGTAATTTTAAATGAAGGCATCTAAACCGTCAATTGAAGAGGACATCTAAACTGTCACTCCATTCTCTAAATTTCCACATCTTACTACTTTAAGGATTTTGATCCTGGATGGATTTAACATGCATCGGCATTATTATACGACGACTCTTTAGAGCAGGGGTCTCCAAACTACGGCCCGAGGGCCACATCCGGCCCGC
>BMAW01017410.1:104-13460 GCA_019974015.1 Nephila pilipes
TATAATAATATAGGATTATAGTATATAATTTTATAAATATAGGAATAATAGCTCTTTTTATATAAAATATTTAAAAAAACATAACATAATCTTTTATAGATAACATGTATAATTGATTCATATTTTTGCAATACTATTTACAAATGCGGAAGATTTTGGAAAAGATTTCCATTACATGTGAACGAAAGCATTATCAAACAATGCTAAAAATGGCTTCAATAACAATATTGAATCAATGAGAATAAGATATATTATATTAAATTTAGATGAAAAGTATTGAAAGGAGATCATTGAAAATATTAATTATTCGTTTAAAGTGATGAAAATATGATAAGTATATTTATGTTATTTTGCCAAATTTTTAATTTCGAGTCTTGAATTAATTGAAAATAAAAAAAAATGATAATTCCCTATGTATTTTTTTATTGTTAAAATAATAGGCTTAGAAATAAGAGAGAGAGAATGAGAAATGTAGCCTTTAAAATAGTTTTCATTTTATAAGTAAATAGAAAGATTTTAACAGTTTTCCTTCGAGAGTTTAATGAGGTAATATTTGATAAATAAAGTGTTTTTTGTATTATTGATGTAAGGCAAGATATAAGTTAAAACATCTGTTTCAATTTTCATGACAAACAAAGAATGGAAATTAGAATTCAAAATAGCGAAAATCATCCTTTGAATTCAGAAAGTAGTTTTTATTATTTATCGTATGGGGGAAATAAAGTCGTTAAGGCATTTTCTCTTCTGATATAAATTATTAATAATTTTCAATCCACGAAATAGTTAAAACAAAAACTTTAAAAGTTATTTGTACTAGAAATTCTAACTCAAAAATAGGTTGCATCTAGCCATTGTGAAAGAAATTAAAATTTAAAAATATGATTTTCCTGAAATGTTTCCTAACTTTTTATTTGATGACAATAGATTTGTATATGTTCTACTGTTTCTATCTTTTTTTTTATCTTTGAAATTTATAACTACACGTTATTTTTTTTATCATATATATGCAAAACTAACATATAATTCAAAGAGTGAAGAAAAATATTTGTTATTTTAAAGCAAAGCTCTAAATTTTCTTAGTAGTTAAAATTACGTTAACTGCATTATAAACATTTTCTTAACTAAGCATGCAAATTTGGCAAAATTAAATAGCGCATTTGCGTATTCAATTATGTTTTTGTGTTGAAGAATAACTCATTTCATTAACTTTCTTTTTTTTTCTCTTGTAAATGGTACTTGATGTTTGAGAAAGGCAGATAACAAATCTTCAGAAAATTAATGCAGCTCTTCTGTCTACTAATTTTTATAAGAATTTTAACTGTCTCAAGATAGCATGCAAGTTAAATCTGTTTTATTTGAATCTGGAATTTTTATTTAACTTTCCTTTTTTAAAATATAAAGTCGTTTATTTTTGTTATTTTCCACTTAATCCATTCTGCTATGGAATGTGATTCCGTAAAATAAGTAAATCTTTATACAATAATTTGAATATAATGCAAAAAGTGATAGATTAAACGCTTGTGTTTCATTTGTATAAGCGCAGGTAAGAGAATTATTAACATGTGCTAGCATGTCGTAGGTTTTAGAAAATAACAGCAACAAAAATGCATGGGTGTGAAATAAAGGATACATGGAAATGCTCAAAATGTTGACATTATAATAAAATATGATTAGAATAATTACATTTAAATTGTTAAAGGTATATTTACATCTCTAAGATATATTTAATTCGACATTTTATCGATTGCTTTTATTTTAATATACGCAACAAAATACTATTTGTTTTACCTAATTTTAATATTTGATTTAATAAATGATTTTTAGAGCAAAATCGTTTGTTTTTATTCTTTTTGTTGTTAACTTTGGTGAAGTTTTTGTACTTCAAAATGTTTTGCTTATGAAAATAAATATGCATCAGAAATTTGAAGTTGGTGTTTTTTCTTTGATAGAAATTACTTCTGTGAAGCATGGGGCTTGGAAGTACGTTTACTTTGCGCTAATTCATTCATTCCGGATAATTCTATAATATTCACAATTCATATTATAGAATTCTATAATTTAATAATAATCATTCGGGATAATTCTAATTTTCAAGAAATGAACAAAAAAATAAACGCTAGAACATGTTAAAATGAAATAAGCAAAGCCAGTCTAAATTTAGTTTCTTTCTTCCGTCACAAATGCTGTAGTTTGAAGCCCAATTAGAACCAGAATGTTTACGTGATATTTTAATATTAATTTTCTTTTCATTAAAAAATTAATTGCATCGATTTGAACACATAACTAAATTTTTTGACACAATAGTAATCTATTTCATATCGTTTTCAGAAGTCTGGATTTCTTAATCGGTCAGCTTGGACGAAAATAATTTATGTAATTTAATGTATTTAGAATGTTGAAAATTATTTTCAACTAAAACGATATTTTTTATGCACTACATAATTTATTTTAATAAATGTATCATAAAATATGGCATGAAATAATGTTTCATTTTCTTTTGGCAGATTAAGACCCAATATATCTATTCAGTTATATGTAGGTGATTGACCTCATCATGATTATTCTTTGCCTCGCATTATTCCTTAATGTAAATGTAAAATACGGCCTGAGTCCGCATTACGTTGCACTCTTGTTTCAAACACACCCGCTGTCTTTGTTTCTTGTGGCGTAGACTTCCACTCATTCATTTACCTGGTTTACCCTTCTTCATAGCACACGTTACATCCAATGCGTGTCTTCTCTGTTTGATGTGGTTTTTCACGGAACGGTTAACTGCGACGCATAGATCAAATGTGCCGCAATGCGTAGTATAGCATTCTGTTTAAAGTTCTGTTTTGTATGTTTTTCAAATATTAAAGAAACAAAAGGAAATATAATTCAGTGATAAGACAATAGGGTTTATACAAATGTTTTGCTTCTGATTCCTAGGTTACTAAAGTGAAGTTTTAGGCTGCTAAATTGGAATAAAAATTACATTCCCCCCTAAAAGTAAAGGACCCGCCCTCCCCTAATCACCTTCACTGTTGCTGAACGTGATCGATACATAGAAGAAAAAAATGGTATTTGCATACAGATTTAATCAACAATACCTTACAAACATAATTTAATGAAAGCGAAGCGTTTGAAGATTGTCACAAAAGGATCGAATTTTTATACGAAAGGAACATTGAAAAATATTAATGGGAGAGTATTGGATGTATTGCTGTCTTTTGTTGTAATAATCAGGATTGTGGAAGAATAAAAAATCACGATTTTCATTTTCAACAGTAAATTAATTCCAACATTAATATGGGGGAAAAAGTAGCTAATACAAAAAATTGCTATTTAAGAAATGTTAAAGAGTAATTTATTCATCGAAAACATCAACGGTTGTATTTTAAGAAATAATTTTGATGGAGTGTGCTTATATAATAATCAACATAAATAGTGACTTTTATATTAGAGTTTTAATTTTTGTATTTTTTTCTCAATTAAATTATTTTCGTTTCATTTTTATTTATCTATTCATTTTTAGTTACATTAATCCAAAATTTATTATCTTATTAAATTTTGCGAATCGACAAAATATATTGTTACGTCATAAAAGAGCTTTCACAATGTAGGAAGGGTAATTGCAATCAAAGAAACAAGTTCTTTCCAAGAAAATGCAAGTTTTATTCTGAGATTCTCATGCAGATACAAAATATTTCTTATTAACTGGAATTAATTTATGGATACACATGTTAATACATGACAGCATCAATGCAAATCTCTCACAATCATAACAGTTCAAAATGCGCATTCCAATATCACCTCAGGAACATATACTAATTGATATTCAAAGTGGAAAATGTATGTCCCTTCAAAGATGTTCTAGAATTCTCCAGAATTTTCTAGGGACAACTATTTTTATAGCTAAATTTGGTGACCAAACGTATCATCATGTCTGTCACAACTACCTATTCAACATTATTGGCATGTGTATTCTCAACTAGACTTTTAAGTGATCTTTTCAGTTATAATCGTCGTTCTGCAAAGGAAAACAACAAAGTGCAAATTTGCTGCGTAACGTGTTATTCATAATGGGGCAATAATATTTTTAGTTACTAAGGGACATAATAACACACGTATAAATGATCTTATCAATTACAAACTAATATTAAGTAGATATCTCTGCTAAAAGAGTTTATGTATTTCAGTAACTATATTAAGAATATTAGAATCAGTTAAAATTAACTATTAATTAAACATTGATTTACCAGTTGAATCGAAACAGCATATCACTTTCTTACAAGAAATTGATGAAAAAACAATACTACAGATTAAACAAAAAAAAAGATTCAAAACAATTGAAATAGATATTATCAAGCATTTAATATAAATAAGAAAGGTGATGGAGTATTGTTTTTTCACAGAGTAAAAATTTGAAATTAGAACAACTCAGACTAATTTTGGGAGAGCATAGAATTTATTTTACTTTAGTTTCAACTTTTAGAAGTTTTTCGGCCTGGCCCACAACATTGACGCTATTTTGTTTGCACTTATTTTTTTTCCTTCTCTCTTATCATTTCTCAAGTTACCCCTTTCACGACTAAGGGAAATATTTTCTCCCATTTGAAAATTTGTGATTGTCGTATTTAATTATAAACTTATTGGCGCTTTTTATATAGAATATCAAAATCGAATGTATGCTGGGAAATGGGAACGCTTAGGTAAAAAAAAAATCAAATCAATTGGCGCCAATGATTAAACATTCGCGGGTTGTACTTTGTTATTTTTTCAGTTTATTGATTCATGTAATAATACAATTACTGTGTTTTCTCATATGATTTATGTAATGCGGTATGTCTAATTTTGTATAATAATACAGTGTATTTGAATAAACGAAGACAAATGCCTGATAATAACAAATAATTACAAATAAAGCTACACATTATCATGTACTTTTCATATGATTTTCATGAATTTTACATCTAACCAAATTCAAATAAATAGTTACATATTAATATTTACTCAAAGAAGCATTATGTTCATTTAAGGGTTACACTTAAACCTTATTAAGTTGAATTTAATGGAACCAACTTAACGAGATCTGGAACTAGTGTTGGTCCAAGATATCAAAAATCCGGGTTAACCGCAGACTGAGAAAAAATAAAGTAAAACATGCAGAAAATCGTTTTTGTAGTGAACTAATGGAGTAAGAATCTATTTACAGAAGATAAAGACGTCTACTTTGAGAATATTAGAAGTGTTCTTAAAGTTGTTTTATTGCATTTTTCGTTCAGACGGCACAGCACTGTATGTCGCTGGTGATAAGACATGTAACTAAAGATTTTTATGAATTTGCAAAGAATATTTTTCAATCCTCCTTCCCCCAATATCCTTTTATGTATTCAATGTTGTTAGAAGATTTGAGTGGTAAAAATTATTTTTTCAAAATAAGTGGATGAGACAAAAAAAATGTTAATATCGAAATTTACAGATCGCTTCGCAAATTAAAAAAAATTCTTCGTGCTGGCCTATCCGATTTATACGGTAATCCCAGTCTGACTTAATGAGGCTCGTTAGCCTATATATATTTTTCGATGAATAACCCAAGAGCGCCATCTGTTATGACGATTGAACAATCGCAAAGATGATTTTCAGATAGTAAATAAATTACTATAGTATAATTTATAATCCTTATTTATTTATAATAATGAAATACTTATATTACTCCAATATGTACAAAAATGTTATAGAAGCAGAAGGAAAAGAAATATTGTTGTTATTAGGTAATAAATCGAAATAAAACGAATGAAATTTTGATAAACAGTAAATATTATGAACATCGACATTTTATTTTACTAAATATAGACAAGAATTTAAACCGCATATTTCCTTATTTTTCAAAGAAAGACATTTTATATTATTCTCGTTTATGTCTTCTTATTCTCCCATTTCTTCTCTTATTCTTTTCAATAACTTTATATATATATATATGAGTAAAGATTAATGATTCCATATATTGCATTTTTGAATGGGCAGTCATTTGAGTTCATCTTTCGGTTTCATTCATCATATTTGAATTTATATCAATTTCATTTTATGTATTAGAGTTTACTTTTCACTTACATTCAACATATTTTTTTTTATCTTTCAGTATCATTGAATATATTTTGGCATATTTCATTCAATGAGAAATTAACTCAGTCATTTCACTGAAGAGATAAAAAAAATTGCTGAATTAAATCTTTGCAATATTCATAGGGAAATAATTAAATTTGCGGTTTTGTTTTCTTTCAAAGACATTAAAAATAGTGTACCTTATATATAATAATTGTATCTTGTAAATAAGTTTACGAATGAGGAAAATTTAAAAGTTTACCAGGAAATCTGAGACAAATAGGGAAAAGTCAATGTTTCTCTTTGTTTATACAAATTTTTCGAGGATTTGATTGGGAAAATGTATGTGAGTGCGGATTAATTGTTAGGTCATATCACTACTTATTTTATCAGATTGTTCGTCTCATACTAACGTTATACATTACTTCATCATACTATTTCATTTCAGATACAAATTTATTTGCTGAGCGATTTACTTAAAAGATTATTTAATTCTGACTCATCATAAGAAACTAGTAAGATAACTTAGGTAAAAGTAAGATTATTTTATACCAAGTTCAATTTTAATTCTCACTTTTTTAAATTAATGTAAGTGGGATCCATATTTTGACTTTGAAGTACTTATATAGTTAAGTGTCTGTCTACGCAAAGAAAGCCGCATGTATAAACATACGAGTAAATAATTATGCATGAGCAATTTCGTTAACTACTAGAGGTAAATACATTCATTAGTCATGTATTAATCTTTAACTACATCTTAAATAAGTTCTACCACATTTATAACTTTAAGTTTTTGCAAAGTATTTATAAACATAGCACTATATTCACAAAACATGATTATAATTTTAAAAATTAAATTTAATAAAATGCAACCATTACAATTGTATGAATCAAATTTCCTATTATTTTTCTACAAATATAGTGCAACACCTAAAATTTGTGAGCGTTTATTTGAAAAACATATTACATTTACAGTATGTGAAATAACTTCATTTCATAATCTATAAATAAATTATCTTCTCTCTGTATACTCACATAATGTAGATTTAAGGAAAATGTACCAGAATCCTAAAAACACGCATTTTGAGAAAGTACAAATACAGATATTTTTCTCTATAGCGTGAAATGTTAAATTACAATTTTCATACAATTACAATTCATTTTATCGAACGTCATGTTCATTAAATTCTCTTAAATAATGCATATACGGAATCAACGAAACGTTCTTTGTTTTTTAATTGCAAAATGAAATAATATAAATTATGAAACATTTTTATGTCTAAGTTAATTGCGAATATAATTAATTTTTTTTCCATAAATCCTTTTACAAAAATTTTACTAGCTTTTAATAAATATTTATTTTACATACATATCTAAAATTTCTTTCATTCAAATTGTTTTGTAGATAAAAGTATACATCATTGAAATGTTTAGTTCTTCTTTGAATTTTCTTTATACGTCGCTGTAATAAAATCGAATTTAAATAATTATCAACAAAGTTGACTATGAAAATTTTAATACGGAATAAATCAGTAATGCTACTATTAGCAGAAAAAAACTGAAAAAGGCGTAAGGCTTTCATATTGAATTTCAAATTCCTAAAAAAAAATATTTTTCAAAAAATTTAAACATTAATTGTACTAAGTCATGCATAAATAGGTCATATTTCTAGAGTCATATATTATAATAGAACAGTCTTGCACTTTTAAAATCGGTCCATTGTAATGATTTTAACAGTAATAAAGAATTTTTTTTAAAAAAAGGGAACTTCCGAATAATAATTAAATTTTTATTTTCATAGTGATTTCTAGACAAATACCTGCATGAAACAATAAAAAAGTTTCCTTTCACTTTGTAAATTCATAATTCATATAATTTAGTGTCATAATCATCACATCGTCAAATAAATTTTGTTTCATTTTTTGTTCCTTTTCAATAGCGAAATTTATAAATTTTTCCAGTTATAAAATTGTAAAAAAACATTGAACTGCTGACTATTATCACGAAAATGAAAGACATATAACATGTTTAAGGTAAAATGCTTTGTTATATAGCAATATGTCGGTATTATAAAAAATCCAAAATTTATATCCTATATTCAACGTTCAGGATAGTATGGAAAGTTCGAGAGTTTGTAAAAGTAAAACTAAAAAATTATAGAAGATTCATTACATCTGTAAAGGAATTAGATGTAGCATTTCTTTTAGAACGAAAGCTGCTAAGTAATAGTTTGAAATTATAGCAAATACATTCCGAGCCTAAAAAATTAGAACGAATGTTTTAAAAAAGCGTTAATACTAGCAGATTCAACACTAAATTTCTTCATAAAAACAATATTTCAAGTAAATACTGGAAAATAATGATACACGTGAAGGATATTTTTCTCGAAGGAATGCAGATAAAAACAGTCCTTAACCAAACTATTCAGACCCTAGTTTCGAAAGTAAAAGTCGTCAAAGACGTTACTTACATGCTACAGACGGCTTACTCCTTGCTGATACAGTCCTTGAATCTCTTCTGCAATGTGGGCCAATTGTCTGTCTCATTCACTTTTGAACATGGGCTGGACATCCGTCTTTGACACTTTTTTCCCATCCTTGTTGTCCATACGCTTCACTGAACACTTCGTGAATATTTTTCGAGACGATACTAAACAAACGAGCGGTTTCTTGACTCTTCCTCAAAATCTAGAGCAATGCCACTTCTTCGGAGGTAAGAAGTATAAAAAAATTCTGTCTTCCTTCAACTTTCCTTTTTGTTTTCGAACGAAATGTCTTGGAGATTTGAAATGGGGTCACTGGATTTGCATCGTTTTAAGGGATTGCTTTAGTGGTTTTGTATATGAAAACTTTATCTGCAAGAGGGCATTTACCGATGGATGATGGTTTTGAAGGTCTTTGAGCCTTCTTCCATGTTTTGAAGGATGAGATATTTTATTTCCTTTTTGGATATTCGATTGCGTTTGAGGAAGTGACGCAATTGAGATTTGATATTAAGTTATATGATGTGTATGAGAGGAATGTCAAATTATTTGAGGAAGATAGCAATTGAAATGGAAGAGATGATCTTCGTTGAGGAATAACCTGCCACTTAAAAGTTTGGGAAATACAGCTTAGTTCGATGAACTGTTGCCTTAATCTTATCAGTTCAGTTCAACGATTTTTCATTTGTATAAGCATTTCTTAAATATAGAATAAATTCCAAAACATTGTGAAATTCGGATTTTTTTTTTTTTTTTTGTGAATTCTCTGCTTTATGTGAAACTTTGTAATAGGATATGGACATAAGACAATGTTAAAATTGTCCTGCTTTTGTTAGATTACCAATAAATTCGAATTTTATTAGTAGCTATATAGATGTAAACGGGACATAAAATGCTAAAATAATTTGGCCTTTGTTCGATCATCGTTAAATTCAGTTTTTATATTAATTCGGTGTTTTATGTGAAAATATTCTGATGGACATGGGTCACAAAATATTTGAAACACCCTGCTTTAATTCGATCATCGTGAAATTCTGTTTTCATGTAAATTTGGTGATTTATGTGAAACTATATAAAAGGACATGGAGCACTTTCTGTTGGAAATGCACCGACTTTTGTTCGATCAACACGAAACATTCAATTATATATGAAACTATGTGAAATTCTCAAAATGCTCCATCACCGTGGAATTCGGTACCAATTTTTTTTGTATGTACTTATGTTTTTCGAATTTTTGTTAAGAAACATTCATAACTTTTTGCGTTGCTAAACATTTTAGAAATTTTTCCACAAATATATTCATACAGCTCCTTGAGATTTAAAGTTTAAAATAATGTTTTAATTAAATTTATTCTTATATTTAAAAGTAAAATAAGGAACTGAAGCACGGGTGTTTGAATTGAATAATTTTTAGAACCAAAGAAACATCAAGCAAAAACCTTTAAACAGTTTATCCAAACTTTGAATATGGAATAACAATATAAATTAATACTGCGGGGAGTTTAACTAATCGCGTCTCAATCAAATAATGTAATGAAGAATTCAACACATTTTTGTTGGTCTAAGTTGATGCTTTAAATCACTGGACACGATTAAAGTACAGACGTTTAGTATTTCGGCTCACAATTGCTCGAACCAATATTGTGTTCTTATGAATTTCTCCAACACCTTTAATCTCATATATTACTAAATAAGTAAAAATAATACATCCCAAATGAATTATTGAAATGAACTACCCTTTTATCACTTTAGATTGCTTATTCATTTCTACTATGAGAGAAAGGAAACAAATATCCATAAAACAAGAGACGCAACTCCACCGTTTAATTACATTATAAGAACGTAGAATAGAGCAGAAGAAAAAGAAATTTCCCTAGCAAATTATTTTGAATTAGGGCTTTCTAAGGTCACTTGGGTAATTCAGTTGGTATAAAATGAAGGAATTCTGGGAAATTTTTCTGAAGTCTATCTGTCTGGTATGATTTATTAAATAAAAGGATAATTTGGAATTTGATCCCAAAAAACTCTTTACTTTTAAGTTAGAGAACAGGAAAATTAGGAAATTATATTTAGTCAGATTATAACAAATTTAAATTGAATGATTATATATATATATATGTGTGTGTGTGCGTGTGTGTGTGTATTAGTGTTTTGAAATAGTAAGGTTTTTTTTAAATAAGAGTTTAAATAGAATTATGAACTCTTTTTTTACATGGTACTTACTCTACATTTCGTAAATACTTTCGAATTTACTGATGTCCTTTTTTTAATTGATATTTAGTATTAACCAATTTTGTTCTAACCTTATTTGCTGAGATAGTTGGTTTATATCGATAAAATATGCTTAACCACGTGTTTCTGTCCAAATTCAGAAACTGCATTTTAAATAACTTTATTTCCATTTTTGAATCGTTTGTCGTTCTGAATAGGTGATTATGATCTTTACAAAATTTAAATAATTTCAAATTGTTTATATATAATAAATCCTTTTGTATACATATATATACTCATAATTTATATTAACATAATTTTGAAGTAAATTTTATGTATTTATATGTAAATCACAATTCAATAATTTCATTTGAACTTGATACAGAGTAATAATAATAAGACTCCGTCTATCGACCATTTTGATTTCGTGAATGTAGTGTAAATCCTATGGAATTTCGACTTCTATTCCCAAATCCCTTACTATTTGTTTTATTTGAATGCAATAAAGAGCATTAGAAAAAGCAAAAAATAATGAATACTTCTGTGGAATTTACGTTTTTCTTCAATTTTTAACAATATTTTTACTCCTATTTTAATGATTCGTTTTTGTGAGTACTCCACTATTTAAAAATATTTTAAATATTTTTAAAAAATTCGTAGCAAAAATTTAATTCCGTATAAGAATTCATTATTTTTTGCTCTATCAGATTCCTTTTGCATTCAAATAGATCAAATAGTAAAGATTTGAGAACGATAGTCGAAATTCCATAGGATTAACTTTACGTTCACGAAATCAAAATGGTCGGTAGCCAGGAACCTTAATACACAAATATATGCCTCATAATTTTGATCTACGGTCAACTGACAAGGTTGACACTTGAAATGGAACCAACAAGATCTACGCAAATCTTATGTAGCAACCACAATATATTTAAGCAATTAGATTTGGAGTCAATGATAAAAATTTAAAAAAATAAAATTTCAACTTAGATCACAGATATAAAATCCTTCCAGGATTATACTATTTCAGAGTTAAGACTTTTTCATTGCTCACTCTCTTGACGATTTCCTCTGATATAAATAATTCACATTGAGTTAAATTTTGTCCGATTAAATTTCCTTTCGTTTTTCGTCAATTTCTTTTTGTTAGAAGTATTATTAAAAGCAACCACGGCAAAGATTTTTCTAAAAAATTTTAATTATGAAAACAACATTGTAATTAATATCTTTAAAATTCTACTTGACAAAAAAAATTAATTTGAAGTTAAAATGATAAAAAATAAAATTCAGTTTAATATTTAAATGAATTTTCATACTTTAAATTTTTTAGACGGCTGCGAAGATTTTTAGCATACTTAGTACAGATATATTTACATATAAATAAGCTTTTTTTTTTTGAAATACCTTTCTCTGTTTGGCAATATATCGCCGGTAACATTGACAATTTTCATCAACGTGAGTTATCTAGTATGTTGCACGTCTCGAACTTTTCGGAAGTTCTATGAACTTGGACAACAATCTTCACTGGACTTTTTTTTAACTTTAAGTTATTTTTTTCTGAATCTTTTCTAAAAGCCGAATATTTGTTTAGAAGTATCAGAATTAAGATGAAATAAATTGAAATCAGTATTTTATTTTTGAAGTTATAACTATTTATCATTGATTCGATATATTCAGACAGTTGAGAATTATCAGAGCATACCTAGCTTAGAAAATTTACGTATGAGAAATCCTTTCTCAGAGAGCGATATATTGCCAATAAGAAATATAAACTTCGACAACGAGAGTCGTTTAATATTTTTCATATTTCAATTTTAATAGAAGTGAATTGAGGTTCAAGAATAGTTTTTATATGGTATTTTTTTCATTTTAAAGTAATTGATTTTAAAAAATGCATTAATTTCAAAAATTTTCACAGTAAAAGCCGAATATTTGTTTCCAATATTTGTTCGAAAAAAGTTCTGACGCATGAAGATAACAGACGGATTGCCAAAAGTTAAAAACAGAATCTTTGGCACGATTTATATTTTTACTATCAAATCAAAGTCTTCGCTTTTCAAGTATTGGATTGCAATGAAAGGAATTCAAAAAATAAAAATAGAGGATTTCAAGAAATGATATTTTATATCCGTAATATTTTCTATCTATTATTGAAAATAATTCTGTTCATGTTCTTAAAAATCTGAAAATTTACTTAAAAATATTGTAATTAAAAAAATGTTTTCCCAAATGGAGGAAAAGGTTCTTTGAAAGGCTGTTTTTCTTGGTATTTTTCGGATACACTTTGGACCATATAAATCTAGTATTCAAAATTTAGGAGGAATAACCTCATATGAAAAAAAAATCAATAAAATGCACAAACTGTATTGGAGATTGATTGATTCAACTCTGGTAATGTAATGACAATTCAAATCGAAACACCGTAAACGTGCATAGATCTTTCAATATAATTATACATAAACTTATAATCATAAGCCCCAAATCAATCACCGTTTCAAACATTTAAAATTTTTTCATTAAGATAAAGAACAGAATCTAAAATTATTACTTTCTAAATTAATAAAAATAAAATTTAATTA